>CAUYRT010063612.1:0-27171 GCA_963574885.1 Lepilemur ruficaudatus | reverse complement strand
CCCCTTCTGGCCACCTATACACCTATAACATATAGTATGACTCTTTTTTTTTTTTTGAGACAGTGTCTTGCCTGGGCTAGAGTGCTGTGGCATCAGACTAGCTCACAGCAACCTCAAAATCCTGGGCTCAAGCTATTGTTTTGCCTCAGCCTCCCGAGTAGCTGGGACAACAGGCATGCGACCCCATGCCCAGCTAAGTTTTTCTATTTTTAGTAGAGACAGGGTCTCCCTCTTGCTCAGGTTGGTCTTGAACTCCCGAGCTCAAGGGATCCTCCCACCTCAGCCTCCCAGAGTGCTAGGATTACAGGCGTGAGCCACTGTGCCTGGCCCGTATATGACTCCTTGATTCCTGTGCTCCAAAACTTTCCTTGGCTTCCCATGACCCAGGGCCTACCCAGATCCCCCAACCTGCTCTCAAGCCCTGACATGGTCTGATCCCAGCCTGCCTCTGTGGCTCTGCCTCTCTCAACTTCTGTTCCAGATGGCCAGTTCTTGGTGTCCTTTCCTATCTGTGCCCTCTCCACAAATGCCCTTGCTCATCCCCTGGTCAAATGCCTACTCATCCTTTTTTTTTTTTTTGGACTCAGCTCAAGTCTTTTGCATTGTGGAGTAGCTTCTCTGGCCACTCCCTCCAGCAGGTGTGTCTGCTGTGTGCAGTTCAGATGCTCAGGTTGTCTCATAGTTTCAGATTATTTCCTCAACTCCTCTGTGAGCTCCTCAAGGAGCAGATTGTGGACAGCAGTAACTGTGTGTGGTATCTGTACCTGATGATAGCAGCCACCTAGTACAGCCACCTAGTACAGCACCGGGGATTCCAGCCTTCACCCTTCTACCTCCAAGGACGTTTCTATTTTGGTCCTCTTTGGGCCCCAATTACTCTGGCAGGAGGAGCCCCAAAAATCTCAGATGAATGTCCCTAGGGAAAGGCAGAGTGTTCCTCCTGGGTGACGAGGCTAGATGAGGACAAAAGGCAGCACGGAGTGCAGGGGAGCCAGGCACCTGGAGGAGCTGAGGGCGGGGGGGCTGTGGGGAGACTGAGGCACATGTTGTGCAGTGGGAAGGAGCAGGAGTTGGGGAGCGAGGACTCTAAGACGTGTCACTTTGTCACATGTCAATGGGCATGTAAATGCCCGTCGAGACTCTGGTCCGGTCTGGAAGGCATTGCAGTGTGCTTTGGTGATGGACTGGTGTTTTCTTTGAATGCAGCACCATATGGAGACTGGCCACAGGGTGATCTGGACCATGCTGCCTATGCTGTCATCTGGGGAATGTCTGCCCAGGGGCCAGGAGCCTTATTTACTTTACTGGCTTTGTTCCAGTCCTCATAGTAACACAGCAAGGTAGGTGCTTTGGATGCCATTTTAACTGATGGGAAAACTAAGTTTTAGAGAATTTAGGAATATTGAGGGAAAAGAAAAAGGAGGAAGAGGAGAAGGTCACAGGAGATCTGGCCCTGACTTAGACCTCTAAGCCTAGAGCTATATCTTAGGGTAAGGCCACCATGGACATTGAGTTCCGTGTTCTGGGACACGTAGGAGGCTCATTAGTCTAGAAAATGAGTGTATCAGCTCCGTTGTGTCCTCGGGGTCAGAGGTGGCCCAGGCCAAGGCCTCTGTAGCCATTAGAGGTCAGATGACAGTTTGATTCGTTAGTCTGGGAAAGCCCTCCTGTGAGGCCTGATACAGGAGGGAATGGGATGGTGCCGGGAGACGTGTTGTGGGGTGGGCCAGGGCAGTTGGATTACTGCTCTCAGGCCTTTGAGACCAAGGACAACCTCGACTGTGTGACTCACCATGTCAGTGAGCTTCATCCTGTCAGCGTGAGTAGCCCCTTTGGTAAGGGACAAGCTTACAAATGAGAATAGCTTTATTTGGGGGGTGAAGGGTAGGGCTTAGCTTGGCACAGTACAGGAGGAACAGCCTGGGCGTGGATGTCATGAAATCTGGGTTCCAGGCCCCATTTGGCTGTAGGGCAGTCCCTTAACGTCTCCACAAGCCTCAGTTTCTCCACTGACATGTTGTGAATGCAAGAGCCCATTTTGCTCATCTCAGAGGGTGCCAGAGAAGTGACAGTGATTTTCAAGGTCAAGTCCACTGTTCATATGTGAGCTGGGGGTGAGGATGGGATTAGTGAGTCTTTAGTGAGACGAAGCCTGTGAGGACTAGCTCATCATGGGCTCCCCTGTGGCATGGACAGCTTCATTGGTATAGATGTCATTGGCAAGATCCCCATAGGGACACCGAGGGGCTCAGGCAGGGCTGGGGTCTGTGGAAGGACAGAGCCAGGAGAGGGAGTCCTAGTAGACAGGGGCCGTCATCCTGCTTTTCAGGACCCCTTGGGAAAAAGGATTCTTTTCACCTCCATCTCCCATCAACTGACTTGCAGCCCAGTAAAGAAAAGTAACAGAAATGAGGACAAGGCTCACGTTTACTGAGGGCGAACCGCGTGCCAGTCTCCATTCTAAGCACTTTACCTGCAGTGACTCATTTCTGCCTCTCAACAACTGCACGGAAAGAATACTGTTTTATATATATATAGCATTTCTAAGGTAGGGTCTCACTGTGTTACCCAGGCTGGAGTGCAGTGGCATCATCATAGCTCACTGCAACCTCAAACTCCTGGGCTCAAGTGATCCTCCTGCCTCAGCCTCCCCAGTAGGTGGGACTACAGGTGCAATCACCACACCTGTCTAATTTTTCTGGTTTTTGTAGAGACGGGGCCTCGCTCTTGCTCAGACTGGTCTCAAACTCCTGACCTCAAGTGATCCTCCCGACTTGGCCTCCCAAAGTGCTAGGATTACAGGCGTGAGCCACTGTACCCAGCCCAAAGATATTGTTTTTATCCCCACCTTACAGATGCAGAAACCGGAGCAGTTAAGTGACTTTCTTAAGCAGTTCAATGGGTCTCTAAGTGGTGGTGTCGTGACCCAATCCCAAATGGGCCAGGGCTTATGCCGAGCTTAGCAATCAGGAAGTAGTCCTGAGCTCTTCATGCTTCATAGGGTGACTCTTCTGCTGAAAGGATCTCATTTGCCCCACATGCCAACACTAGGCAGAGATCTCCCTTCCCCCAAACAGAAAACCTAGATTTGAACCCCGGCTGCTATTCACTGCTCATGTGTTGTTGGGCAAGTTAGTTCGTCTGTGAGATGGCTGGACAAATATCTGTCGAGTACCTTAATGCGCTACATGTGATTTAAATCTCACCACAACTTATTAGGGAGACATTATTTCCTCCATTTTACAGCTGGGGAAGTTGAGGCACAAAGGGGTTACCCAAGGCCACACTGAAACAGGCTGGAACTGAGCCCAGTCTGTCTGATTCTAGAGCTTACCCGCTCTCCACTTTTCCTCATTCCTCAAAGTGTGAGCTGCAAAGCCCCAATTCCTGGGGTGTTAATAAGTGTTATGTGAAAAAAAAAAATTTCCATGATCACATCAGTTTAAGAAAGGCTGTTTTCAACAAAGTTAAACAGACTCTTTGCAGCAGGACTTCTCAGAGCCTTTATTGTACCAGTGTGCAGTGGGTAGTTCTGAGAGAAGTGCAGAGTTAGTATTAACGGAATCTTTGCTGTAAAAAAGTTTGTTGAGGAGACTCTCGTGGGAGAAGTGTGCTTTGGAATTCACTTTGAGGAGTGCTGTACTTCATCCTGCTACTTTCCTGGTAATGACGGATGTGAGGACAGCAGCCATAACTGACGTCACAAATGGGATCATCACTGCCATTATATAAGCTTTGTCTCAATTGTGATATTATTTTTCTGGCCATGTTTCCTGGGAGCTTTTTCAGGATATTGCCCTTCTCATTCTCCCCTGATCTAAGTGCCCTTGAGCTCAAGGCAGGTCGGGCCTGCAGGGCTCACTGTTCCTTGCATCTCTGTTGTCACCACCAAGCCTTTGCCTGGCTTGTGTCCCTCCTTGCCCCTCTAGTTGTCCTCCCCTCCGTCTCCTGCCCAGCCTTGTTCCCAAGGAAAGTGAGAAAGGACTGGAGGAGGGAAGTGGTTTGGCCAGGGCCATGTGGGGACCCGCGCCCCAGCCTCCCCTGCCTCCTCTCCACAGCACTGGCCTCCACAGCCCTCCCCTCTTCTGGGAAGCCGCCTCCGATGACCTCATCCGGGGCCAGCCGCTTGGCTCTTCTGGACCTCTCTTAAGTCCTACACAACCTGGTTTATATTATAAACGTCCTGTGCAGTGCGAGTAAGGGTTGGGTTTTCTTGGGAGTACCATATTCATTTTTTTAAAAAACAGCTTTATTGAGGGGTAATGTATATACTATAAAATTTACTTATCATATTTATTTGAAAATTGCTTATTATAATTTTTTTTACATAAAGAAATGAGCACGAACGAGTCCACGCAGAGCGATGAATTTTTACAGAGTCAAAGCACCTGTGTCACCAGCGCCCATATCAGAAGCGAGACATCTCCGGTCCCCCAAACCTCCCTTGTGCACCCTCCCTTCTCTCTCTTTCTTCCTTTCTTTTCTTCCTTCCTTTCTCTCTCTCTCTCTCTCTCTCTCTTCCTTCCTCTACCCTCTTTTTTCCTTCCTATTGGTTCTACTTCCATATATGATTGGAGGTCCACAGTAAGCGACACAGCAGGAGTGAATGTAAAAGCCCTCAGCCTAGTGCCCCCGGGGGGCCGTGAGAGATGAGGTCAGGAGCTGAGGGACCTGAATCCGGGCTCCGCTGCTGCCAGCTGTGAAGCCTGGGGCTTGGAACTGAACCTCTCTGTGCACAGTTTCCTTATCTGTGAAATGAGAATTATTACATGACTGACTTCAAAGGGTGTTGAGAAGATTAAACAAGGCATTTTTACCTGTGCCTGTAGAGTGTTTACCGAGTGCTTGCACATAGGGGGCTCTTTGTGAGGTCTGCCAGACAACTGTGTTTCTTACTAAGATGAGATGCCGTGGACATGAGATGAGAATTACTGCCATTTACTGAGCACATACTACGTGTGAGGGCTTTACCTCTCATCTGCACAACAATCCTGCAAGGAGAGGTTATTATCTCCATTTTATAGGTAAGGAAACAAGGCCCAGAGAGGTAGATTCTGAAGACATATGTTGGTAAGTAGGGGAGCTGGAGCTTGAACCGCAGGAACTTGCCCATGCTCCTAACCACTGGTCAAGCCTTGTATTAATTCCTCCCAGGCCCCCTAAGGTCTGGCTGTATAGCTGTGAGCCAAGTATCTTCTCTGAGCTGAGAATCTTCTCTGCTGGCTGCTCCCAGGACTCGGCCAGTGACAGGGCTGCCCCCTTGGCCTGCTGGGAAATCACCTGGGAAAGAGGTGGAATGTGGGCAGGGGATGAGTGGTCAGGGCACAGTGTCTAGTGTAGAGGGTTCACAGGCCCTGGGCATGGGCAGGGCCTGGGCCTCCTGAAGCATAGACCTTCAGCTCCAGTGGGCAGGGGAGTAGCCCTGGAGGCTGGCTGTAGCCTGTGACCCCTGCCCCCTGCAGACTCTCCTTGTTCTGCCAGGCAGGCACCTGTGGGGTGGAGGGTATGGCACAGGGGTGGGCATGGGGGTGCTGGTGGTTCCTGCTCACCTGGGGCAGGACTGAGGTGGAGTGACATGTCTGCCAACCCTGCTGAGTGCTCAGTAAACCTGGGGTCATGGACTGGGACTCCCACCGTGGAGCCTGGTGGGTGGGGGAATGTCAGGGGCATTTCCACTCTGGGGCTTCAGCCAGCCCCTCACTTCTTGGTCCCTTGCCCTTTGGCTGGCCTCGACTGCCCCTGCCCTGACCTCTGCGTTCCCCAGGGCCACCCCGGACATCTGTATTCGTCTTGCCCCAAACTCTGGAGATTCTGACAAATTTCCCTTCATTGCTTCCAGCCATGTTATTTAAAGTAATTAACCTTAATTTATAAATTTTTATATCAAACTGCCTTTTAACTTTTAGAACTGGCAGGAGCAGCCTTATCCCTGGGCTCCTAATAGTTCTCCATTTAATCAAAATTCATCCATCAGGTTCCAGTGTTAAATCATCTTTTAATTGGGAGTTACATTCTGGTTAATAGTTTTATAATTCGCCTCCTCTAATAGTTTTTACCACAGGGATCTCGACTCCATTTTTCCTCACTCTATTATTGCCGGCATGTGGTTCTGTGGGGATGGCTTAGCGCGGCCCCGCCTCTCTGGCCTCTGCTGGTCGCCTCTTTTGTTCTTGGTGGTCTCATTAATTCCCGAGAAGAGTTCTCCTTCCTCCTCATTACTAGGGCAGAACCGCTCTCCTCGTGAGGAGCAGCTTTCTCGTTTCCACAGCCTTCGGAGCTGTGGTCAGGGCCTGCTCCTCTCCAAGAGAAAAAGCCCGAGCAGAAGGAAGGGAGAGATGGAGGCAGAGATAGAAGGACCTGGAGGAAGGAGGATGCGGGAAGCCGGCACAGACTGTGAGCCGGGGGAGAGGAGCTGGAGTCTGGAGTGGACCCTGCCCTGGCATCTCTCCTGCCTCCTCAGCCGTGTCCCCTCCTGACTTCTCCTTCTGAGGAGTGTGGGGCCTGGGCAGAGGCAGGTGATGGAGGAAGGAGAGTGGCCCTGCCTGGGACCTCAGGGTGTCCTGCAGGCATGGCTGGAGCTGGAGGACCTGGGGAATCCCTGGGGGTTGGAGGGCAGGGAAGCCCCTGTCCACTCTGGGCTGCTTCTGCACTTGTCACAGCATCAGAATATTCCCTATGGCCAAGAGGGTGTGAGATCCCATGATCAGAAAGGGGAGAGAGAGACCTGAGTGGGACAGAGAAGGGGACGAGTCAAGAGCAAGGAAAGAAAAGAGAGGGACGAACAGAGGGGAGAGAAAGGAAGACAGAGGAGGGGTGACGAGAAGAGGGGCTGGCGCCATCCCGTCAGGGAGCCCTGGCTTGTGAGCAGATGAACCAATGTGGGTGCATGCGCACACACGGGCACGCACACAAACCCACACATGTGCATGCGCCTGCCCCCAGACCTGGGAGCAGCTAGTGCAGGGGTGATGCTGGGCTGGGGCCAGGCCTGGAGCCCATGGGTGGGGGTCCCTGAGCAGGCCTCCAGGGGAGATGAACTGGAATGGGAAGCTGCTGCTGCATTCCTGACCCTCAGGAACCCTGGGAGATGATAAATGTTTGTTGTTTTAAGGTGCTAAATTTGGGGGGGTAATCTGTTATGCAGCAACAGATAACTAATACACGTTCATTCCACCAGCATCTCCGGGCTGGGGCTGGGCACAGGTGTGTTTAAAAGCTCCCCAGCTGACTCCAGTGTGCATCCACGGTTGAGAACTGCTGGCCTAAGGCGTGCGTGTGCTAGTGAGAGTAGGTGTGCCTGTGCACCTGCGTGTGTGCACATGCCACGTGCATGCATACTGGGGGAGGCACCGTGTCACATGCATTTGCCAGGGTGCATAAGTAGGAACACCCCCTGTCTTGTGTTCCTCTCAGAATGAGTCACTGCGTCTGCTCTGGGGCGTGTGTCGGGTCCTGGCTCAAGAAGCGCTGGGCATGGAAAGACCACTTCCTTTCTGTGAGCCCTCTCTGAGCCTCAAATGTCCCGTTTGTAAAATGGGGACCTACAGTTCACCGTTTTGCCCGGTACAGTGAGGAGACTGTATTTGAGCTGGCTGCATGCTTCCTGGGCTCTTTTTGTCAATATTTTGGTAGCACTGTGACTTTTGTCATATAATGGCTCTTGGTGTGATGCAGTTTGACCTGCAGCTGGGCAGACATGAAGGCAATCAAATGTGTGGTCCCCTCTGCAGGCTCTGACCTGAAGGAGGGTCTGCCCTGGGAGGTTGGAGGGGCAATTTTAGTCATGGCTAGATTGGGGTTTGGGATTTGAAGACAATAGTCTTGGCCTCCTAAATGCCAACTGGCTCAGATTGGCAGGATGAGGAATTGGTCTTCACCCCCGCGGAGTGATGATGTTGACGCCGAAGCAGGAAGCAGATTAGTTTACTTGGTTTAACTGAGGCAGGCTGGTGGTTCTGGCTGAGTCCAGACTCCTCCCAGCTGTGTGTCCTTGGTTGAGCCTCTTATCTTTGCTAGGCCTTCTTTTCTCCTCTGTAAAGTGGAGGAACAAATGATCTAGTACCTCTTACCTGTGACACACCGTGTGTCCCCACTACAGCCCCTGGCAGGCTGCTGGGATAGCCTGGAGGAGGATCCTCTACCCTCAGACGCAGCCCAACCGGTGGAGGCTGTGCCTCCCACTTTGTTGGAACCAACTTGACCCTCAATGCGCCACCTCCCCCAGGCCTGCTATGGAAGGTGAGAATAAGGAGGGGAGAGGTTGCCACACACCTGCTTTTGCCCTCCCTAGCAGGGAGCAAACATGGAGGACTAAATGGAGGATGAGGAAGTTGATGTACAGAGGTAGTTGGATTTGGTGGGTGGGATGAAATGCCTTAAGTCCTGAGAGGAAGAGGAGGAGGAGGAGGAGGAGGAGGAGGAGGAGAGCAGCATTTGTTGTGAACCTACCATGTGTCCTAGGAGCACTGTGCTCAGACCTTCCGGCCCATTGTGACATCTAAGCTTCATGACAATAAGGATGATTGGACCCATTTTACAGAGGAGGAAACTGAGGCTCAGGAAAGTTAAGGAATTTCCTTACTCAGTGTCACACATGGGCTAAGGAATTCAGACAGAATCATGGGGGGAGCCCAGGTGCAGTGACTGAAAGCCTGGGCATTACTGCGGGGTCTTGAGGGCAGGGAGTGGTCCAGTGTTTGGCCCTGACCTACTCCTAGTGGGACCACTGACCTCACTTCTTGCTCTCCTTAGAGGCTGTCACCAGGTTAGGGGTGGGTGGAAATGATGGTGGAGACAGCAGATGCCCAGGACGGCTCTGAAGCTACAGGATTCAGGTTAGACTTGTGGGAAGAATGCAGGTCCTGACTGCCCGGGGTGGCAGGACGCAGGGAGCCTATGCTGACGTCTCTGGGGCGTCAGGGGCTGCTCAGGAGCTCAGGCGCCCCCCAAAAATAATCTGCCTGAGCTTGGGAAGGGGTGAGGGTTGGGCCTTTGAGGAGGCAGCAGGATTGTCAGGTTGACCGCTGCCACCAGCCTGTACTGGGGTGGACAAACTACCTCTGACTATGCTGATGTAACAGCTGATCAAGTACACAGGCTCCGCACACCAGAGCTTATAGTCCAACCCCCAGCGCTGGTGAGCACAGTGACTTTGGACAAGCCACTTGACTCCCCGTGCCTCAGTTTCCTTGTCTGTAAAATGAGAGTGTGAAGAAAACCTGTTTCATAAGTAGTGTGAACACCAAATGAGATGAACACTTCATAGCATTTTGCCAAGTGCCACCCAGTTAAGTGGTGATCACCATCATGAACTGTCTGAGAAGGGAAGGGAAGCAGCACACGTCTGAGTCTCGAGTCCTGTCTGGGTAGTGCTGAGTGGGCTGGTGTCCGTCCTGGCTTGTACTTTCTGGGAGATCTTGAAAGAAATCCACCTGACCTCCTCCCTAGGCCTCAATTTCTTCAATTGCCAAATGGGGACCTAACTCCCTGACCTTCTCTGGGGACACAGAGATGATCAATGACTAGAAATGTGTTGCAGATGTCCTGGGCCTGAGCAGATGGAGCTCAGCCCTCACCGTATTCAGTTGGATTCCCTCATGGGGTCCCCGATAATAATCCTTGTCCCCACCCACCCCCATAATAAATCAAAAAAACATTTATTGAACCCCTCTCTTGTTCCATGCACCATGTCGGTGCCACAAAATTTATAAATAGCACTTATTGGGTGCTAGTTCGGTGTTCTAAATGATGCACAATTATCTGGAACCTGCACAAGCACCCCATGAGAGAAGTGACAATCGTCCCCACTTAACAGATGCAGATGACGCAGGTGTGAGTGGTCCGGTAACCCGCTGAAAGCTCACACAGGAAGACAGCCAGCTGCGATGCAGACCCAGCTGCTTCTCCTCCAGAGCCCATGCCTTGTGCCTCCCTTTCCCAACTTGCTGTTGGATCCACAGGGCACTCCGGGGAGCGCAGGATTGTTGTCATTTCTGCAAATGAGCAACTGAGATTCCCAGAGGTTAAACACCTTTTCCAATGCCCTTCCACTGGCAGGTGGCCAAATCCACCTCCAAACTTGGGTTCCTCTGGCCCCAGTGACCCCCTCACTCCCATGGGACACAGATGCCTTTTGGTCCTAAGTCTCTGTTTTCCTGTTTTCTTTGAGTCCCTCTGTGTCCCCTGAATGAGTCCCTGGTCGCCAGTGACTCTGCCAGTTGGGGAGCTTTGTAAGTTGTAGAGTCACTGCTGGGAGGGTCCTTGCTTGGGCCTGTGGGCCTGGGGACTGAGGTCTGTGCGATGGCGTTAGAGGATTGTTAAATAAGGAGTCAAGTCCCCACAGTGCAGTGTCCCACCCTGGTCCTTACGTTTGACAAATAAACTCTCATTGAGCCCATTTCACAGATGAAATAGCTGGTGCTCAGAGAGCCTGAGCTGGACTCTTTCCCTTTCATCAAGGGGCTGGAGCAGCTGAGACCACGTCCCTGACACAGCCCCATGGGCCTGGCTGGCTCTGGTCCCTGTGAGAATGAGGGGTGAGCTCAGGGACAGAGACAGAGGGAGTAGGCAGGGGTGGAGCTGGCCTTGGTGCTGAGGAGCCCTGTGTGTTTGTGGGGGTCTGCAGAAGGGGACGGAGGGAGGGATTGGAGCTTCTGGTCCCCATCCCTCTGCAGCCAGAGCGGGGCTGGTGTTCGCCCCAAGCCCTAGCCAGTGGGAGTCCATCTCTGGGTGAGCCGGCTGCTGATCAGCCTCCTGCCCCACTGTGTTACCTTCCCTGTAAGACAGTCACCTGGCCCAGGGATAATAGAACAGCTGAGGGGACAAATGGTGGTGGGGGGAGGGCTGGCAGCAGAAAGGGGAGTAGGGGAGAGAGGTCATTCCCTTGAAGCCTCGGGACTTTCAGCCCTGCCAGGCAGTCGGGAGGTGTTAGGACCCCTCGGCCTCAGAGAATGAAGTGTTTGTTTTCCCCAGTGGGGGAAGTGGGGAGTGGAAGGGAAGAGGCAGAAGGACAGAGGCTCACCGGAGGGCACAGAGCTGGGAGAGGAGGCAAGGGCCCTGGGGGACAGCCTGCCCCGGAGCTGTGGAGCCTGACTGGGTGTCTTTGGAGTGGTGGCTGGGCTCTAGAGTCCCTGTTTCTGTGGGGGAAGAATTTGGACTCTGCTGCACAGGGAGAAGTCCCAGCCTCCTCCATGTCCCTTGTGGGGATGGAGAGGAGCAGGTGGGCTTCTCCAGGCCAGGGGCCCTCACACCTGCCCTCGGTACTCCCCCACCCACCTCCTGACCTGAGAGAAGCTGCTGGTTCCTGGGACACAACTCCCAAGGCAGTGAAAGGCCAGGCTTCAGCCTGGGAAGGAATCACCCCTCTGTCTCATAGATGGGGAAACCGAGGAGCTGGCAAGGGCTTCAGCTCTGCTTTGAATAGATGAGGCTGGGCTCCTTCGGGCAGGATGCCGTGAACAGCAGCCCAGCCCCAGCCCGCTGCTGCCAAGTCCTGGCTGGTTTTTGGTTTCCTGATTATCCGGGAGAAGGCGAGACAGACCCAGCCCCTTTCACTCCCAGCGCTGTACAGATGACTCTCTGGGGAGGGTAAGGCCTAGAGGCGATGGGGAAGGGGGGGCAGGAAGCATTTATTAGGGGCCCCTGGGGGTGGGTGTTTTATATATGCTGTTCCTTTGACTCATCAGCATCTGTGGGGCAGAAATGATTACTCCAGTTTTGCACGTGAGGAAGGCCAGACTCAGAAAGGTTAATTAAATTGTCTAAGGTCACTTAGCTGGTGAGTGGAAGAAACCAGGACTTGAATCCAGGTCTGGCCCCGAAGTCTGGGCTCTTTCCATGCTGCTGTGTGCATGGGTGAGGTGGAGGGAGAACAGCTGTCATGCTCTGCTCCTCCGCCCCTCAAACGGCCTGGAGAGGAGGGCACAGGCCAGGAGGTGGGGGGCTGCAGGGGCACAGTGGGGCCAGGTGGGCAGACACCCCGTGTCCTTGGACCTGGAGCACCTGGGTCTATCCGCATGAAGCTGGGCTGGTCCGCTCTGCTCTCTGGGCAGCGTGTGAAGCGAGTGGCTGTGAGGTGTCTCCCAGATGTTTGCTGAGTGAATGAATGAAAACACTAGTGAAGCCCATTTATTCCAACTTGAGTCAAAGCTGGAGTGCCAACTTTGACTCAGGACAGAGTCCCTGCAGGTACTAGCCCCTGAATCTTTGCCTCTCTCAACCTGTCTAAATGAAGTCCCCTGCCTGCCTAAATGAAGTCCCCCGGCCTTCCCCAGACACCATGTGGGGGCCAAGAAACCCACTGATGGGGTGGGTGGGGCTGCACACTCTGGTGGCCCTAGTCAGATGGCTGTCACACCAGAGCATCCCTCTCCTCTGAAGTCACCCTGAGATCTCTCTATCCCAGCTAGGTTAGTTGCTGTTAATTAAACCAATTGTTGGACTTAATATCCATCCCATTAACATGTCTCCCAGACCTATTAATCACTGACCAGTGGGGGGAGGGGATGGGAGCTTCAGGCAGGGGTGGAGGATTCTGGAAACCAAGTCAAGCCACCTCATCGAGAAGAGAAGAGGCCTGAGATACTCAAGCTCATTCCTGTTTTCCCCTGGGAATCTTGGAAGCTTCCATTCCAGCCTCAGAATTCCTGGAAGCCTGCTGTGTCTGCATCCCATGGGGTCCAACGGAGGCCTTTGGGCCACCGTGGCCCTTGGGACCCCTTTGTCATTCAGGTCCCGCTGAGCCTCTGGGGCAGGGCCAGGGAGAGGTGAAGGTGACTGCTGTGTGTACGAGGTGGGGGCCGAGAGCTCGTCCATGGGGTCAAAGCAGAGGCTGGACAGGGGTGAGTGTTACAGCTGGAGATCGGGGGTTACCCCTGGCTCCACCCATACACACCTGTCCCAGTGCTGCTCCCTCTGTAGCTCCTTGGGGCCAGGTGGGGCTCCCCGAATACCTCACTTCTCCGCTCAGGCCTTGCTGGAGGTGGGTGGACTTAGAGGAAGATGCTGTGCCCACGCAGGGACAGTCAGCGTGTGGGGGGGGCCCTGTGCCTTCTCCTTCCTCCTTCCCTCCCAGCTGGGCCCTCCCTGTGCCCCAGTGTCAGGGGCCAGCTGGGGCAGGGAAGGAGCCAGGGTGGGGCCATCAGAAGGTGCATAAATCATTATTGGCGAAGACCTCAGTCCTGAGCCGCCGGGTGGAGGCTGCTGCTCGTGGTTCAGGCCAGGGCATAAATCATAATTCCCCTACAATAGATCCTTTTGCAGCCGCCATCAGGAAAACTGTGTTGGTTTTATCGATTTTTTGACACGGGGGCCTAGGCAGCGGGCGGCTCCTGAATCATTATGAAATGAAACTGATTAGGAATTCATGGAATACTAAATAAACTTTACGAGCCCATTGTAAGTTTTTTGATGCATGGGGAGCGGAAAATGAAAACTAATGATATAAAAATTACACAGCGTGCTGAGTATTATTATACCGCTATTGATTTGTTTCAAACTGTACATCAAAATCGAAGAGGGCTGGGGAGGCTCCTGCAGCTATGCTGGGATGTTTGGGCTCACCAGGGCTGGAGGACTTTTTCCCCTTCTATTTTTATATATTTTTTTCTTTCTCGTTCCTCCAGCCTCTTGCTCTGAAATTTGACGCCCTTCTCCCCACCCTCACTCTCCCAGGGAAGGCCCCAGGGAGTCACCTATTCATCTCCCCACTGGGCAGCCCCTCCCCAGCCCAGAATCTGCACCCAGGCTCAACTCAAATTCCTTAGCCTCGACCAGTCTCCCCTGGAGCTGCATTTTCAACCTGTGAGTTTCTCTTTTCCCTTCCACCTCCTCCCTATTTCTCTGGGGAAGGACAGTGTGCTTCAGAAAAAAAGAGTTGAAGATTTGTTTCTTGTTAAGCACCGTGCTGTGTGACCTTTGGCACATTGCTGTGCCTCTCTGGACTTTGTTCTGGATAGCAAATACATGGGACCATTAGATCAGGGTTTCTCAATGTGTGAATATCAGCTTCCCAGTTTGTGAAAAATGCTAATTCCTGGGCCCCTCCTTAGATGAACTGGCTCTAAATCTCAGGAGGGGATCTGGAATCTGCATTTTAATGCTACCCACGTGACTCCCATGTCTGGGACTGCCATGTGCTGCAGCGACTGATCTGAAGAGATGCATCTGAGCTGCTTATTGCATTGGGTTGTCACAGGTGGCCTTAAGGCTGTGAGCATTGCCCTCTGTAGTGGTCAGCTTTTGCTAGTTTATGGTAACAAACAATCCCCAAATCTCAGTGGCTTATAACAATAGAAGTTAATTTTTTGCTCATCATGAATATGTACTGTGGGTCACTTTTGGTTCTGTTCCATATGTCTTCATTCTGGGCTTCAGGCTACAAAGGCAGCCCCAGTCTGAGCCATGTTATTCTGACGGCAGAAGGAAGGAGCAAGAAAGATGGTGGAAATGTGATGCTCCGAAGGTTTTTGCTTGGACATGGCATATGCCCACTTATGCCCCACTCCATTTGCCAAAGGGAGTCATATCCTCAAGTCCAACATCGGTGGGATGGGAAGTGCATTTCTCCCGCAGGGATGGGCACCAGGGTTAGGGTAGTTATGGGTGGGGAGAGAAGGCAGTGGGATGTTGTAATACACTGTACCACAATCTCCCGGGCTTGGGCTTGGGTCCAGGCTGCCCCAGGATTTGGGATCCACAGTCTTGTCCTGCTACTTTACACAGATGTGCCTACCTTATGCAATCGTGTGTCTCCATGACAATTGTCTACTGACTTCTTCCTTTGCCTCCTCTGAGATCCCGGCCTTCCTCCCAGGGTCTTCAGTGGGCATGGCTTTGGCCCGTTAGCTCAAAGTAGCTGTTTCCTTCATTTCTGCCTCCCTGCTGCGGAGGCCTGAAAACACTCACCCTGGCTCCTCAATGGAACAGCTGTAATAATTAGACTTCTTTTGTAAAACTGATCTTTATCCTCTAAATTCAGAGGGCAAATTTAGATTTTGTATATTGGATTTTCTTACAGCGGAATGCATTTGGAGGCTTTCTTTTTAGTGAGTGTCTTACATTTTTACAAGAGATAACTCATGCCACTGATCTCCTTTGCTAATACTGTTTTTATCGTATGCAACTTCACATCAGCTTGAGTCTCAGAGAGGTTGAACTCTTCCCCTGGACACACAGCACAGCGCTCCTAGAGCCACATTACTGCCCAGATCTGGACATGCCAGGGCGGCAGCCTCAGGGAGCCCGTTTATACTTGATGTCCAGGGATCACTTGTGGGGGGACCCGCTGCACTCACTTGGGTTTGGGAGATGTCAGGGATGTCAGTGGCACAAGTCTGGCCCTTGGGGATTTCAGTATCTCTCTGGGGACACAGAAAGACACACACACACACACACACACACACACACACACACACGCTCATACTTTGCATATAAACCTCTTCAGGACTGGACAAAATGGATCACATCATGATCCAGAAGGAACACAGAAGTAAAAGTCTTAAGGTTTGAGTTTGAATCTCAGTTCTTCCCCTAACTGGCTGTGTGGCCTTGGATAAGTTACTTCTTTTATCTGGCACTAAGTTTCTTCTACTGCCAAAGATGAATTTGGACTCAGTCCATATGAGATCCCTGCAGGGGATTAGAGCAAGCAGAGGTTACCACACTGGCACAATTCCCACAAGATATTGATGCTGATATGAGTCCTAACTCTTTTCAGTTTGGGAAAAGAGGCTGATATGATAGAAATACAAACTCAGCCTGGCTTAATCAAAAAGAGGAAGTTATTGTCTTTTGAAGGGACCAAGGGAGTCTTCAGTTGCAGTGTGATTTGGAAGTTCAGACAACGTTATCAGAGCGCTGTCTTCATCTTTCGGCTTTCCTTGACTTTCTCTAGGCTGGCTGCTTTCTTAGGCATGATCTCTCCTCATGGTGACAAAATGGCTGCCAGTAGCACTAGGCCCACATCTTAATGGTTCAACACCCTGGAGAAAGGGAGCTTTTCCTTCCTGATAGTAGTAGTAAAATTCCCAAGACTGAACTTCATTGGCCCAGCTTAGGTCACCTGTTCATCCATGAACCAATCACTGTAGCCAGGGGCAGAGGAAGGATTTCAGGCCCATGGCCATCCCTGGCTGGGGAGTGGTCTCTGCTTCTATAGAACCATATGGACGATCATAGCAGAGGGATGCAAGCTCTGAAGGGAAATTGAGGTACAGGTTCAAAAGAGAGAGATTCTGGGCAGGTAAAAGCCATAGTTGTCCACTGAAGTCCCTGAGGTTAGGGGCAGGGGGAGTGGGCAGGGTGAACGCAGAGTAGGTGAGGCTCTTCTGGCTCTAAGTCATGTCTGCAACTTTGGAGACAGCTGGGATAAAGCCCAAGGCTGGGGATGTGGAGTCCTTCACATGTCGGAGGAGCTTGGGGACAGCACTGTAGCCCTGTGGCGGCCCCAGGCGAGGGGAAAGAGTGCCTCATCTCCACTGCCAGCATCCCCATTTCTACATACTCTTGGCTGGTGAAGTTTCAACCAGGGGAGGTGTGAGCAATGCTGGTTTCTAAAGTTACAGATATGGGTTCCCAGACAGCTCTACCCCAGCTGTATAACACTGAGCCAGTCCCCTACTCTCTCTAGCTGAGTTTCTGAGGACTAAGAGAGAAAATGTTAAGTGCCAGCCCCACCCGGCTCCCAAACGGTGCTCAGGCAAGACTCATTTGCCCTCTGGCCCTAGAACCTGCCTTGGCATGCGGAATTTATCCCCCGGTCTGCACTGATATGTTTGCTGCTTGTGTCTTCCCTTCTGGTCTTTGACCAAGGGCAGGACCACGTCACATTCGTGATTGTTCCCAACCTTGGCACTGTGCCTGTGGTTGTGCAATCTGCCAATGGCTGTGGAATGGAGTGACAGGGAGCTGCTGACGGGGGTCTCCACACGATGTGGCTGCACGTACGGGACCCAAATGTAGCAGGGTCCCCCTAAGCCTCTGCTCTACCCCCATGCCTACCCTGTAGCCATGTCACATGTATATCCAGTTCCCACAGTGGAGGCAAACTGTGTGGATTTTACTGACGTTGTCACAGGAAGCAGGTGACATTGCATATCACACTCCAAACTAATCACACCACCTCTGGCCTTTTCTCTTCTCTCCTTTGTTCTGTCTCTTCCAGGCAGCAATCTTGCCCTCCTCTCCAGTCCCAGTTTCTTAAACCAAACCAAACCAAACCAAACCCTCATGTTGCATTCCCAATACGGCCAAACAAAACCTGGTAGGACACAGACACCCTGGCCGTGCTTGCCCAGGGCCTCATTCTACCTGCTTCACTGCCCGCCCCCACCCCCATCTTTGCGCACTATGGCCAATCCCAACCACTTAAGCCCCACGCAGGCCTCTGTGCCCCTGCATGCCCAGGGGCCCTCCACGTCGATGCCCTGGGGCTCAGAGAGGGGCCACTTCACCCAGCCCCTCTGCAGGCTCCTCCCCCTGCCCCCTGAGCACCTGGGTTTGGTCCCCTTCCCCATGCGAATTTGCCCCTGAAGGTTGGGCAGATGGGGCAGGATCGTTTCTGGCTGGCATATTCCCCTGGTGGAGGTTGGGGTGCTACATACATTGAATTTAGATGTGGCTCTGAGCAGGCCGTTCATTCATTCCTGACCATATCGACTACAGAATTGAGTGCTACAAGTAAGAAGGAGGTTAGCTATTATTCTCCTACTGATTTGATTTAATGTTTGGTTTATTCCTGTCCCTCTCCCCCATCCTGCCCTCATCAGTTTGACATTTGCATAGTGTTTCCCTGCAGTTTTGTTGAGCACGTGGGGGTTTTTCTGTTAACCCCTTGCTTTGGCTCGAACGGTTTTCTTTGGGGGAGTTTGGAGGCCACTGAGGCATCTTCTTCCTCTCTTACCCTGGACTTGTGTTCTTTCCGCCCTCTGGGGAGAGGGGCTTGTAAGTAACCAGATCCCCCTGGCACTAGGCCCTCTGTGAGATTCCTGCTGCCACGTGGCCTTCAAGTATTCCTGAGTGTCCTGTGGGTGGGGTGGGGGTCTCTGAGCTCATGCACAAGCCTGTCCCTGCTGGGTAACCTCTGCCTGTCCACTAGGCACCTCTACCAATGGCTCGAAATCCTTAAGGTGCTAGCACAGCTCAACCGCGAGGCAGGCGTGTTCTGTTCCCTCTGTCCTTCGGTGCTGCCTTCGGTTAGAGGCATCCCTGGCAGGCCGCTCAGACTTTGGGGTTTACGGATACCTGGTTGTCTTAGTTTGATGTCCCCCAGCAGCAGACCCAAGACAAGGACTCAATGGAAGCGGTTTATCTGGGCGTTGAAAGAAGGGCTGGGAAGTAAGAGAGGCAGGATACCACTGTAAGTAGAGGAGCCCAATCCTGCCCCAGTTCTCCAGGTTACCCAACATGCCTGAACCCCTGGGGGGAGAGGATGCAGCGGGGACCCCACTTTCCTACTAAAAGGCTGCCCCGCCAGCTGAGGCAGGGAGGTCTTCAGCAGAAATCTGCAGATCCCTGAGTCCTAACTCCTGTGCCTGGCACCCCTTCTCCAGCTGGCTCTAGAGCAAAACTGGAACCAGTGGGATGAGGTTACGGGGGGCAGCTAGAAGCCGGAGAGGAGTCCTACACACAGGCAGACATACCAACGACAGCAGGGCCGGGGGACGATCAAGTGATTAGAAGTGATCAATGGAGGTTGAATCATCACCTGCTGAGAGATACCATAGGCAGAAGTCAGGGAGCTAGCAAATATTAAACACCTTCTATATACCAGCCCTGAATAGATAGGATTAGAATGCAAGCTCCTTAAAGGCTGGGGCCCATGTTTTATTTACCTTTGGATTCTCAGAGCCTAGCATTGTGCTTAGCTCTTGGTTGTAAAACTTCAAATAAGAGGAAAAATAGCTGCCTTTACTATCCTTTATCGACATCTTCTATATTTGCTGTGATGAATCCTTACAACAATCATTATGGTTGGTCCTATTATCTCCATTTTACAGATGAGAAAACTGAGGCTCAGTGGGGTTGAATGACTTGTCCTGGGTCTTACATTTATTTCCTAAGTGGCACAGCCAGGATTAGAACTCAGATCTGTCTGCCTTCCCAAGTCCCTGATTTTTCTCCTCTATCTATGTGGCTTGTGCCTGCATTGGCCATGAGGTTGGACTACGGATGTCCTTGGAGGGCCCTCCTGCTTCTGAGGTTCTGCCTTGTTAGCTGCCACCTCCCTCCACCCCTGGCCAACTGCAAAGAAAAGGAAAAGTCCTTTCCTCCTCCTCAGGTGGCTCGTGGCAGATTACTTAGCGCTTGACACGGCGTGTCTCTGTGTCACTGTTCCCGGGCGGAATTAAATCAGGGCAGGAAAATATTAATTTGGAGTTGGGGATGGAGGCCGCTCCTTTCCAATTACTCTCCACCCCGTCAGGCTTATCCTGGTGCAAACAAGGAAGGAGGCTGGATTAATTGCTTTGGACTCTGCCCCACTCCGGTCCCAATTACTGGGCCGGCTTGGCTCCCAGCATTATGAAGCACACTGCTGTGCAGGAAATTGTGTGAAATTTTAACGGATTTTCAGATGCAATAATGGCGCACACGATTCGGGGCCAGCATTCACGGGGCGCTGGGCCCTCTGTGCCTCGGCTGAGGTTAAGCTGTTTGGGGTTTCTTTGTGTATTAAAGCATCATCTGGTTAACCCCAAAGCCCAGGGCCACCAGAACTGTCTAGACTCCGACCCTGCAGAGGCAAGGTGGGCTTGTGGAGGGCAAGGAAGCCCACTGCCTCCCTAACAGTAATAATAACACCATCTTCTGAGCCTCTGCAACGCGCCAGGTGCTTACCCACAACATCTATGAGCCTCACCATTTGAAGTTCTTGTTTTTTCTCCATCTTATAAGGGAGGAAAAGGGGACTCAAAGAAGTTAAGTGATTTGCATAGGCACCTGGGTTATTGGGCAGAGCCAAAATTTAAACCCAGGTCTGTGTCCAAAGCCACCCTGTTTTCTGCACCACTCTTTCTCCTTAAGAATACAATGTAAATGCATCTTCCCTACCACGCTGGAGTTTCTAGGGTCTTTTCTTGTTCCGGCTCTGCATCTTCAGCCACAGTTAAGGCACCTGGTGTACAACAGTTGCCCATGAGAGGTTTGTTGAACTTCACTCAACCTGCCCCGGTACCTGGACTCCAGGATTTATTAGTGGAAGGAGGGGGTGGGCTGGTGCAACCCAGAGACATCTCTGGGTCTGTGAAATGAACCCTGTTTGAGCCTATCTGGAGCCCCAGAGAGGGTGGGAGGAGAAGGTGTCCTCAGCCCTCCTGTGTCACAGGGGCTGTCTAGGTGCTTCCCATGTATTGTTCTGTTAATCCTCACCGTGACCCTGAGAGAGAGGTGGCCTCACCCACATCTGAGAGGCGTGGGAAGCAGGTGCAGGGAAGGGCTTATCTGGGGCCACACGGGGTGAAGGATGGCCTGACCTGCCTACATCAGGGCCTCAGGACTTTGGTCTGCCTTAGTCACTTGGAGTTGGGAAGGCTGGGAGGTGGGTTTCCTGGGGTGTGGGTTCTAGCTCCAGGAGTTCCACACCTTTTCAAGCCATGGCACCTGTGGTTTAAACATTAATCAACATTCCACCCACAAGGTTAATATGCCAGGCTGGTAAAAGTGGAGATGCTCTGGTGAAAGAGGAACATTGGGACTGTTTCCTGGCCCCTCCTAGATCCCCTGCGTGGCTCTAGAAGAAGCTTGCAGGAACTCTGGGGTTCTATGGAGCAGGGTCTGAAAACCAGTGATGCAGCCTCCCTCTCCTAATTTTTATAGAGAAGGAAGCCAAGGCCCAGAGGAGGGCAGTGATTTGCCTCAAACCACACAGCACACAGTCCCAGCCTGGAAGTCTCTGTTGTGTGAGCTACACCAGGAGAATATTGTGGGGCCTTGTCCCTGGGCTACGACCAAATATTTGTTTCCAAGATGCCAAAACTTAGATTACCTCATTTTTCTGTCCCCTGAGACTTAAATCTAAAGCAGGGGTCTAGAGACCCCTGCAGAGGGTCCTCTAGGGTGTGTGGGTGGAAATGGAAGATAGTGAGGCCAGCTGGGGACCCTGACCTCACCTCTGTGCTGTTTTCTCTCTCCCACTGTCTCTGTCCCACCCTCATTGACTCTCCATCTCGGGGGTCTTTCTCCCCATGAGTCTCAGCATCTGGCAGCTTCAGACCAGGATTCTTTGGCTGGTAAGGGCTGTTCCCCTGCCCATTCCCTGCTGTCACACCCCCAGTGTCTGTGGAGAGACCAAGATGACCAGAGCACGCCTGTCCCCATTCCCAGAGCTCTCGTCTTGCCCCTCAGCATCTCCTGGTCTCCAACCCTTGTCTATAATCATGAATATAGAAGAATAAAAAAAGAGGGCAAAACCTAAGGTATCTATTTATCTTTGAAAATATCAGGCTGATGAAAGCCTATGCAATTAAATGCACAATGGAGCTCTGAGCTTCCTAGCAGCCAAAGCAAAAAGGAAAACATTGTGGTTCCATGGTTTGTGTTATTTAACAAGAGGATGCATGTTTTTCTCCCTGGGCTTATGCTGTGAAAGGTTGTTTCTGGTGATTCTTTAGCCAAGAGGGCCTTAGAGTGACATAAGGGATGGAGCCTCAGTTTCACTCAGGGGCATCTGAGTATTCATGCCAGTTATTTGGAAGTGGGTGTCTAAGAGAGAACAGCTCTCTTGTTGGGCTTGCTGGACAGTAGGGGCTTTGATCTCTGTGTGGCCAGCTCTGGAGGCTATGGCATTATTGTAAAAATGCACTGAGAAAATTCCATATAATCTGCCCAGCAGAGATAGGCGGCTGGATAGGAGGCAAGAGCCATGGAATATGGGGTGGAGTGGCCAATGATCATGGAATATCATGCTTTGGGGTTGGGGGGAAGGTGGGGGGACAAATTAGGCTGCTAGGGAGGTATCTGGGGAGGGTGGTTAGATTTGCATTCTGGTCTCACTTTGCTGTCTAGAAGAAAATTCCTCGAAGGAGTTCCTCTGGAGGAATTGCAGTATCACTCCCCCAGATCTTCCAAACTGCAACAGCTTGAGGCATGACACGAGGTCTAGGATGGCTGCAGAGGAGTGGGAGGATGGAGCCAGAGCCAGCAAGCGGGATGACTGACTTGGAGAAGGGGACAGTGACGGGGGCTTGGGGAAGTGAACACTATGTAGCTCACGAATCCCAGACTCTGGTGAGACTGTGAGATCCTCCACATGGAAGAGAATCAGTCTTATTCATGATGGGTCCTAAAGACAAGGATGTTGGAGATGATCAGGGTGGGGGAGGAGCAAGGGTGAGGCACGCGGTGATCATCAGTAGCTGTTTAGTTCTTGCCAGCCCCTTTTAGCAAAAGGAGAATTAATTATGTGCGGGGGATGCCCCCTTAATGGCCATCATTTAGTTTAATTTAAGAAACAGGCCCCTCCACACCCCCCCCCCCCACAGCCAGCAGCACCACCATTGGCAGCTGCATTGATTAATGGCCTCCTCCTGGATACAGGAGAGCAGCAGTTCTCAAACTGCAGCTTGCCTTGGATTCACCTGAAGGGTTCCTTTAAACACAGTTTACAAGGTCCCACCCCTGGGTGCTAATGATTTGCATTTCTAACAAGTTCCCAGGTGATGGTGATGCTACTGGTTGGGGGAACACACTTTGGAAATCATGGTAGAGAGATGGTTTCATGTAGCTCCATCCCAGGACTTGGGAACTCTGCCCTGCATCCCCTCCCAAGGGTCCTCTAATCCAATGGGGGAGGGGCATAGCCATCTCTGCCACTTTACTGACCCCAAGTGCACCCACCTCCCAATGATGTGTGAGACACATGCATTTTCCCAGCATCTCGGTAGCTCCTGTCCCCAGGCATTTCTATTCCAGAGAGGGGTGGAGGAATGCTAACCTGATTCCTCCACCACTCTGCCCCGATGCAGCCCCACCTGGGCTGGATTCTGGGGGTGCCCACTTGCTGCATCCTCAGCCCCAAGCCCAGAGGGGCCCAGGGGAGGCTGGGCCCCTGTTCTGCAGGTGCCCAGCTCCCACCCACCAGGTGAGAGGGGTCAGACTGCCAGCATCTCTGGCAGCCCAGCAGCGGCAGGAGGGGGCCTACAATTACAGACGTAATTGTGTGACCACAGGCAGGTCCTGCCCCCCATCGATTCGGAGCTGGCTCTGCGGGCTTTGCCAGGGCTACCATCCAGAGAGCCTGTTTGCACCTGTGTCAAGGCGAGCTCAGGAAACCTAATTAGCTAGTTTGGTGTTTTATAATTAGGTCCTTTAAAAGAATTCATAGGTGGTGATAATAAGCCCATTTAGAAATCTATTAAGCTTTGAGGGAAGTTGAATAGAAACCTTGTAACTATGTGCACATTTGCTTTCTCTTTCCCTCAATTTCTCTTTCCTCTGCTTTTCTCTCTTCCCCCTAGTCCATCCTCCTGCCCACTTTTCCTATCTTCAGCCTCAGAGTTACTTTGACTCCCCCACCAATGCTAAATGCTAATACCTTTTTATTGCTTACTGTGTATCAGGAAGTGGTACACGGGTATTGATTCATTTAATCCTCCACACAACCCTCGGAGGTGGGCACTATCATGAAACCCATTTTATAGATAAAGAAACTGGAGTACAAAGAGGTCAAAGAACCATCTGCAGCTTCATGCCTTTAGGTAGATGAGCCAGAAATGGAACCAGGACTGTCTGGCTCTTACCCCCACATGGAGCCTCGCTTTGCTCAGCCTGCATCCCCCTGCCCACCCGCAGCCCCGGTGAGCCCACCAAGCTGGCTGAGTTGCTATTTTACATATCAAAGTCCTGTTTTCTCAGAAAATTAGTGCCAGGGCTTCAGAGCTAACTTTAGGTGGTTCTGTAAGGGACAATGGCTTCTAACGGATTTTGCTTCTCTGGCATCTCCTCCCACCTGGATTTCTGCCAAGGCAGTATGGTAGGAGGAGCAGGTAGGATGCTTCCCTCTCTCCCTCTGTCCCTTCCTTCCTTCCTTCCCTCCTTCCTTCCTTCTACCCTCTCTGAACTGGGGCTAGGGAGCCAGAGATGAAGTCAGTCTCAGAGGGGGTCCCTGAATGCCTCCAGATCTGTATTAGACATTCCAGCACTTTCTTATCACCCTATTTATTTCCTTCAAAGCGCTTATAACATGACATTCTCTCAAAGATTGTCCATTCACTTGTTTATCACCTATCTCCCCCTGTGAGAATGCAAATGCCGCCAGGGCAAGGACTTTGTTTGTATATACCTGATTCCCTGGGGACTGCATTTGTTCTTAGCAAAGAACAGGGTTCAATACATAGTGTTGAATGAGCGAATGTGTTGAACTTGATACTGAGTTTCCTTATCTGTAAAATGGGATAGTAATGTCTGCTCCACAGAGTAGGAAAGAGTCTGGTACACAACAGGTGATCCATAAATCATGGTGTCCTCACTCCACCCCCTCCTCTCTCCCTTAAATGAAGCACTGAAATGCCCAGAGAAGTTCTGCTACTTAAAAAAACCTTTGGATGAATCCTCTAATTTCTTAGAGTGCAAAGAATTTTTCTCTAAAGCAAATGAGCCCTTCTAGATTTATCTACTTTGGAAATTGGGTGTTTTTGTTTGTACTGGGCTTTTTAAAAAGGGGGCTGACTGAGTGTATATAACTATAAAAATACATATATTAGTGTCTTGTTATGATAGCTCATGATTATGCAGATTCTGGGAGAGTAAGTTCAAATTATGCCTCCTCGAAGCATAACAGTGACTGCAGAGACATAAAAGTCAGACATAGGGCTGCTGCTTCTTAGCATTGTTGGCAGGGAGCTTGCACTCTGGTGGCAGAGCTGGGGTGAATCTAGAGTCCTCCACTTAACTAGTTGCATGACTAGTTGTATGACTGAATCTCTCCAAGACTGAGTTTTCTCTTACGTAGCATGGTGGGGGCAGGGAGGTGGTGGTACTATTTATACCTATCTTATAGCACAACAATTGAATGAGGTCATGAGATCATTCATTCATTCAACAGAAGCTTATTGAACACCTACTGTGTGCCAAGCACAATGTTCTGAGCTCTGGTGATTCAGCAGTAAGACATTCAATATCCCATGGGGCTTACGTTCTAGTGGGAAATAATGCATGTAAAGCTCTCAGAACGGTGCTCAAGGAAGGCTGACCAGGAGGCGACTGTGTGCACAGAGTGGCAGTACAGTGACATAGCTTATGGATATGGGTCCCTGCCTCCACAGCCTCTTCAGTGGGAGAAGATGTACATGTGGAATGCCACATCTCCATGAAATTGATCTATAGCAAGAGCCGAACTTGCTCCCTTTCACGAGGCTGAGATTGTGTGTGTGTGTTTTGGGAACGGGTGGGTGTTGGGGAAGGTCTGGCATTTTAAACCTGGCATTCAGCGGTCAGGTCTCAACCTCATCTTTCCTTGCACAACTTACTGCCCTCTGTCACGTGCCTTTGCCTTCCACACTCTGGTTTTGCTCCACCTGTTTCCTACTATAGGCTGCTTTTTTCCTGCCTCTGCAAACTCTACTGGATCTCAGGGTGCTCCTTCACGAAGCTGTCCTTGAATCCCTCAGCGGGGAGAGATGCCTCCCTTGACTCTCCACCTTCCTCTTCTCTCGTGCTTCCTGCATCTCCCTGACCTGTGTCTGTTCCCCTGCTGAGCCATGGACTCCTTCAGCACTAGATTCTGCTCTGTCCATCTCTGTCTCCTTTGCACCACATTGCTTTACTTGAAATGGATTCTCAACAAAGATTTCTTAGGCAGTTAAACAAGTAGATGGCTCAGAGAGTTTATTTTGAATCATCAGACTTTACTTTTTCTGGGGTGAGAGGTCCGAGGCAGTGGCCTTGTCTGGAGCGACCTTTGCATTGCTCTGACATTTTTTGCATTGGTGGTTCTGCCCGTGTGCAGACGCCCCCACACGTGTGCTGCAGCCTGCCTCTCTGTGCACTCTCGCGTGCATCCATGGGGCCTGGGTGGTTGTGCTGGGTATGTGTGTATGGGGGGGTATGGTGGCAGCCCAGTGCCCAGTGATGGATGAGGGGGGTGGAGGTGACTTTCCCAGGGGAAGATTAGCGCCTGGCAGCTATGATTTGTCTCTTGCCCTCCTGTCCTTTTGCTGGGCCCCACTGCAGAGTCATTCATTACAGAGGCTGCTGTCACAAGCTGGGGGCAGGGGCTGAGCAATGTGCTTGGGGGGAGGGGTGGGTGGGACCCCTCCCCTAGGAGAAACTCTCATGCCACAGACCAGAACCCACTCTTTGGCTATGCAGCAGCCCTCTGGAGCTCTGAGAGAAGAGAACCAAGTTGTAATTCACCTTCTATGACACACTGCTGCATCCAGGGGCAGCACTGTGTGATAGGGTGGGGAGGGACAGTCATTCATTCATTCATTCACTTGGCAAACAATTTTACTGAGTGCCCACCAGATGTGTTCACTCCCTTCAAGGAACTCACTCTTGCTGGAGGAAGTTGGGCATGTCAACAGACAGTGCAAGGAGGGAACAAGGGCTGGTGAGACAAGTGCCCTCTCGCTCGAGACACCTGAGGGCAAGTGAGAAGCCATGAGGGACGGTGGAAAGAACCCTGAACTTGGAAGCTGAAAACTTAGGCTTGAGTCCTGGCTGTATCACTTACTAGCATTATGGCCTTGGGCAAGTCATTTAAAACCTGCTGAAGCCTCACTGCCCACATCTATGAAATGGGACAGATGATATGTCCTCCATCTGTAGGGTAGTGCTAAAAGTGAAAAGGCTGTCAATATGCTTTTTAAACTGGAAGGTATTGTATAGGTGGTTGAGATCACTGCTTTCTCCACCCTGCTGCAGGGGTGGGATGGGGGGGGCTGGGACAGCCAGATGAATTTCTATAAAAAATGACAGAAACCCCCATATTTATACAGTTCTCTATCATTTACAGTGCACTTTCACACTCTTTTTTTTTTTTTTTTTTTTTTTTGAGACAGAGTCTCACTGTGTTGCCCGGGCTAGAGTGCCATGGCATCAGCCTAGTTCACAGCAGCAACCTCAAACTCCTGGGCTCAAGCGATCCTTCTGCCCCAGCCTCCCGAGTAGCTGGGACTACAGGCACATGCCACCATGCCCGGCTAATTTTTTCTATATATATTTTTAGTTGGCCAATTA
>CAUYRT010063609.1:0-11281 GCA_963574885.1 Lepilemur ruficaudatus | reverse complement strand
TTAGTTGTCCAATTAATTTCTTTCTATTTTATAGTAGAGACGGGGTCTCACTCTTGCTCAGGCTGGTCTTGAACTCCTGACCTTGAGCTATCCACCCGCCTCGGCCTCCCAGAGTGCTAGGATTACAGGCGTGAGCCACCGTGCCCAGCCGGCTTTTTAAAAATATTTTTAAAGTAAAAGACTAACTTACGAATTAAAAATGGGCATTCATCAGTCTTTGGAATCTAGTCACTCATGTATTATATTTCATTTTAGTGATAAAATTGAGGAAACTAAAAGCTAGAAATGTAATGAAATAATTTGCTTCTAACTTTTTAATCCACCTTGACAAATTAAAAATATTTAGAATGAAATATAAAATAAGAAATTGTTTATATGTGTAGTAGTTTTCTGTGGATGCCATAACAAATCATCTCAAATTTAGTGACTTAAAACATCTTTATTATTCACAGATATATAGATCCAAAGTCTGCCTGGACTCAACTGATTTCTCTAAACCTTGTCTCACAAGGCCAAAATCAGTGTCAGTTGAACTGGGCTCTGAAGACTCCAGGGGAGGATCCACTTCCAGGCTCATCCACGTTCCAATTGGCAGAATTCAGTTTTGTGTTCTTTTAGGACTGAAGTTCTTGTTCCCTTGCTGACTGTCAGCAAGGAGTGAGCCTTTGCCCCTGGAAGCTACCTGCATTCCTTCTCTTGCTTTCCACGTGGCCCCCTCCAGCAGTGGTGGTTCAAGTTCCTCTCACATTTCAATCTCTTTTATTTACCCTTCTGCTGCATCTCTCTGACTCCAGCTAGAGAAAATTGTCTGCATTTAAGTGTCCTTATGTTTAGATTGTGCCCACCCAGATAATCCAGGATAATATTCCTATTTAACGGGTGGATGTAACATTAATTAGATCCCTTTTGTCATGTAAGGTAACATATGCACAGGTTCCATAGGGCATGGACATCTTTTTGGGGTCATTCTACCTACCATGTATGGGCTTGGTATAGAGAATATAATTATTTATTGCTAACTTTTCTATTTCTGTTTGATTACCAGTGAAAAGTGGTAACTTTCTTATCCTAAATTAATTTTATAAACTGTATTTTTACTTTTTTAACTTTTGTTTAGATACTTTTAGGAAACATTAGTAATAGTTACCATATACAGTCATGCACCGCTTAGTGACAGGGATATGTTTTGAGCAATGCATCATTAGGTGATTTCATTGCTGTGTGAACATTACAGAATGTATTTACATAAACCTAGAAGGTACAGCCTACTGCAGACAGACCTAGACTATATGGTATAGCCTGTTGCACTTAGGCTATGAACTTGTAAAGCGTAGTACTGTACTAAATACTGTAGGCAATTGTAACACAGTGGTAAGTATTTGTGTATCTAAACATAGAAAAGATACAGTAAAAATATGGTATAAAAGATTAAAAAAATGGTACACACGTATAAGGCAATTACCATGAATGGAGCTTGCAGGACTGGAAGTTGCTCTGGGTGAGTCAGTGTGTGAGTGGTGAGTGAATGTGAAAGCCTAGGACAGTATTGTACACTACTGTAGATTTTATAAACACTGCACACTTGGACTACATTAAATTAATAAAAAAATTCTTTCTTCAATAATAAATTAACGTTAGCTTACTGTAACTTTTTACTTGATAAACTTTAAGCTTTTTGACTCTTGAAATAACACTTAGCTTAAAACAAAAATACATTGTGTAA
The DNA here is from genome assembly GCA_963574885.1 of Lepilemur ruficaudatus. Taxonomy (NCBI): domain Eukaryota; kingdom Metazoa; phylum Chordata; class Mammalia; order Primates; family Lepilemuridae; genus Lepilemur; species Lepilemur ruficaudatus. The sequence continues at coordinate 9,558 of CAUYRT010063609.1, read as the reverse complement.
ACATACAAAAACATTTTCTTCCTTTATATCCTTATTCTATAAGCTCTTTATTTAAATTATTTGTAAATTTTTTAAACTTTTTTTTTAAATGCTAACAAACAAACATACACATTAACCTAGGCCTATGAGGGTTAAGACCATCAGTCTTCCACCTCCACAGCTTGTCCCACTTGGAATGTCTTCAGGAGCAATAGGATGCATGGAGCTGCCATCTCCTATGGTAACAGTGCCTTCTTCTGGAGTACTGCCTGAATAACCTGTCTGAGGCTATTTTACAGTTTTTGTATGACAGACTTGGACTGCTTAGCTTTTAGCGTAAACTTCTGGCAATCAAAAGCATGTAAACATTTCAATTACATGCCTAATATTTAGTTTTTTGCTATTAAATTTTGTACAAGAGAGAAACTGGAATTATATTTTTTGTTTTTTATTTTGAAATTATTACAGTCTTTGGGAAAAAGTTTAAGAACGAATCAAATAATTTCCCTATGCCATTCACTCAGATCCACCAATTTTTGTAATAAAATTTTGCTCTTTTGTTCTTTCTGCATCATGTGTATATTTTTCTCTTCCAGACTAAGGGTAAATAATCGAAGTATTGTATACTGTGTTCAAAAGTTACTTGGATTATTTCGCGTTGTTTTTGTCTTCCTTTGATTTGATTTCTTTTGAAATACTTGCTTTGTTTAGGTTTTACACTCAGTTTTAATGTTTTTATTTTTTTTCCATCCTGGCTTATTGAATTTTTTGTTTTGAATATGTGAAATATTACAATGAATAACTTTGTATATATACTTTTTGGTATTATTGGAATATATCTTAAGGATAAATTCTAGAAGTAGGATTGTGAATCAGAGGTTAAGTGAATATTAACAAATTAATGAATGTTCATTAGTTATTGTCAAATTCTCCTCCATAAGAAATAGATCAGTCTTGCCTTCCCTCCAGCCTGTTTGACCTAGCCTTGTCAACAGAGCCTACTGTTAAACTTTTGAATTTTTGCCAATCTGATGGGTGAGGAATAGTATTTCAGCATGGTTTTAATATGCATTTTTCAAAGTAAGTGAAGTTGATCATAGTTTCACATGTCTAAGGATCATTTTAAAGTCTTTTTTGTAAATTAATCTATTCATATTTTGCCTATTTTCCACAGGATAGTCTTTTCCCCTCAATTTTTATAAGTTCTTTGAACATTAGAGATATTTGTCATTATCTTCAATATATTTTGTATATATTTGCCCAGCTTGTCATGTCTTTTGATTTTGCTTATTTTTTGTTATTATTTGTTTTTGCCATGCAGGCTTTTTTTTTTTAATGTCATATGCATCAAACTTTTTTTGTGGTTGTTGTATCTGGTTTTGAGTGGTAGTTAAAAAGCCTTCATATATAAAGCCAGGTTATAGAGGAATTCCTCCGTTTTCTTCTATAATAGTACTTTTATGGTTTTGTTTTACATTTAAGTATCTAATCCATTTTGAGCTTATTTTTATGTATGGTGTGAGTAATGGATCTTATTTTATTTATCTTTTTTCCAAATTGCTGTTTGTTCTAACACTATTTATTTTAAACGGCCTCTGTGTTCTAATGATTGGAGATACCACCTTATTATATACTAGGTTTCCTAGTACATGATACATAGTTGGGTCTGTTGATAGATTTTCTATTCTGCTCCATTGTTTCCAGTTTTTCTCTGTCATGATGAATGCTGTGATGACTTCCTTATGCATAAGGCTTTATCCACATTTCACATTATTTCCTGAAAATGTGTCCTGTAAGTAGTACAAGAACTTAATCAAAAGATATGAAAATTTTCAAGGCTTTTTGATAATTGCCAATTGTCCTCCAGGAAGGATTTTACTAATTTATACTACCACCAGCAGCAAATTAGTGTCTACTTGAGAACATCATTTCTTACAATGAGTATAATCTTTTAAAAGATCTTTTCTAATTTTGATAATCAAAAATAATACTTCAATTTAATTTGCATTTTTAGAGATTTTTGGTATGGCATACATTTTCATATATTCATTGATTTCTCTCTGTGTACGTGTGAGACAGAGAGAATTGGCTGCATTTTCTTTTCCCATTTTTCCTTCGGGATATTGAGTTGTTTATATACCAGATGAAAAACACATTTTTATTTCTCCATCTCCCTAGTGAAATAAAATTCTCAACTGTACAATTATATAGAACCTGTCTATATAATTTGTTTTCAATCTCTAATGTTGTTTTCATGAATATAAATAACCCTCATTCCCAGATATTAGCATTTCCAGCTGCTACCCATTAGTTCAAAGCATATTACAAAGAAAAGGAGCTGTGAACATGCTTTCTGCAAGAGAGCATACTGTAGATAGCCCTTTTATTAAAATAGTGGATTAATGAATAAAATACAAAATATACACACAGTACACAAACTTGCACATACACAGATAAATGCATGCACCATACACACACACATCCCTAAAAGAACAGATTCCATTTTGGGAAGGCAGCTATGCTCACCACTATACCACCAATGCCTTCAAGATTCCATTTTTGATTTGGAAGTGCCTATACTCTGAATATGAGATGCCCACCTCAGGAAGCACTCACATTGCCCATGTTGCTTCCTTTGTTTTGTAATTGTCACCACATTTCTTGGAAATTCTTGCTCTACAGCCTGCAATATCAAGAAAATCCACCTCTGATCATGTTAGGATTACAAATCAGACTTGAATTCATCACAAAAGGTTTACTTGTCTGCTCCTCCCTCAATCTGCCACCACACACACACAAATAAAGATTTTCACTCATTCAGCCATATACTTTCTTACTCAAGCAGTCTGTGTATAAAATGATTGGAGCTTCATGAGGCCAATCATGTGAGAGTTGGAAATCAGAAAAGTGAGATTATAGTGGGAATTTTTGAGTTCTTTCTATTGTCCAGTTTGTCTGGTGATGTGATGGCAGGTCGAAAAGGAGAAGGTGCCAAGAAAATATATGTGCAAAAAAATTAAATTTTTGGTCAAGGCATGCTTTTTAAATTGTTTGCGGTCAGAGATGCCATTGCTAATTCTATAATTTTCTATGCCATATTTCCCCAGGTCAGCAAAGTTTGCTTTGTTGTCTTTGGGTCTCAGTGTAAAAGGACTAGCAGTTTCTGGCCCTATACTAAAGCTTATTTAAATCAGTGATTCCAAACTTTAAATTTATGACATCGTGTTAATTTTGTAACATCAGTGCTTTCTTTAAGATTTCAAGATATCCCTGCTGTTAACTTTTATTGCACAATTCTCCTTAGGAAATTTTAGAGGGATAAGTGTCTACCTATTTTTATAAAAAAAATCAGTTCGTAATCTTCTGCTTCAGCCATATCTATAGAACACAACATTAATTCTAACTTTATTTGGAAATATAAAAATTGCATATGTTTTGTGGTCTCCATTTATATAATCAACATTGAGGAAGGATAGTTTAATATTATTTTCTGGGTTTCAGTGTGAATATAGCTCTTTTACTTTGAATACTTTAGGGATTGAGTGATTTTAATCTAGGAAACAACTTCTACCTCTCTAGCAGAAACACTACTGTTAATTGTACTTACCTATCAATGTGACTGACTTAATAAAAGCTAGTACATAGAATTTAATATGTGTCAGACTACAAAATATACACAACTTTTATATTTCCAAATAAAAGTTTAATACTGTGTTCTACTGTAGATGCAGTTAAGGCAGACAATTTCACACTGGTTTTTTTTTTTTTTTAATCATACAGACACAATCCAAGCTTATCTATAAAAGAATTGAGTATATATGTTCTAAGTACCTATCACATATTAACTCATTTAACACTCATAGTAATTCTATGGCATAAGTACTAGTATTACATGTATTTTTACAGACAAGCAAACTGAGGCCCAGAGATGTTAAGTAGCTTCCTAAGATATAGAGATGAATCTTCTTCATCCTCTCTATACCATGTGTCTTTTTCCTTTGCAGGCTTCTACAGGGTATAGTGTGTGGCCAGTCCAGTGGCCATGCTAGGATAGCAAGCCCCGCATTCTGGCTTCTGAGTCTGTGCATTTCATAATCAAAACTGTACAGTCTCCTAATTCAGTTATTTATGTGTTTCTATCCCTTATCACAGAGTTTACTAGAAGTAAATTTATTTAATATTAATAATAAACATTTTTGACAAATTTTTTCTTGTATAACTTTTACTAAAAACCATTTTATTAAAATTTGATAATTTCTTTTTAGAATTTCCTTGTGTACATTTGTTCAAAGACCTGACACTTATGGTTAACTCATCAGAAAGTAGTAGCTCATTGAACACTCCTTCTAGATATAATCAACACTTTGTCAAAGGTGATCTACTTTCCTCAGTTGTGAGTAGTTTTTCCTATAACATTGTTTCATCTAGACAGTAACAAGAAGCATATCCACTTTTGATTACTTTCATCTCCTCTCCCCTAGAATGTCACAGGAAATTTTAAACATTGCCAATAATAATTTTACTAATAAATAGTCAGAAGAGACTTATAATTCTTTTATGTGTCAAAATAAGAGAGTTTAATGTGGTTTTATAAATTGTCTGTTGTAAATCTTCAGAGCTAGAAGAGCTAATAAGAACTAAATCTTCCAGTACTCTACATAAATATAAGAGCTAAATCTTCCAGTATGCTACATAGATTAATAGGTTATCCCCTACAATAAATTACATTATCATGTAACTGCATCTAGACTCTAGAAGGAATTATTATATAAATCTGTAAGATCAGGAAACAGTTTCTGGTCTTGGATGTAACTTGTTGACTGGATGTCTTCTTAAATTATGTTTTTGAAATTTTATACTTTAATTTTTAGTTTAATAGTTTTGTGAAAGGTTACCATATGAATGCTGTATTATGTCTATCATCGTCGAGTACAGTACCTGTGTTCTTTTATCACCAATGAATCTTTTTGTCATATCTATTTAATGTACAGCATGTCCCAAAAATCTCCAAAGGAAAAATTCTGTAAAATTTTGTAATGAATATTTTGTAAATAAAGGTATTTAGCTACATTTTCTATTTTCCCTATGTATGGTGACTTTTGGGACACCCTGTATATTAAATGTATACCAGTACAAAACCCTACCTTAGGCATATGATTTATAAAGAATGGATGCCAGAGTTTGAACACAAGTATTTTCACAAAGATTATGTCAAGATTTGGTAGAGTTATAAAATATAATTCGAAAAGGAACACTTTACCTTTTAATAAAGAAAAAAAAAACAAGGTATAAAGATGATGAAGATTCTTCATTAGAAGCAAAGAATCCAAATATAAATGTGCTTACATAGGTAATAACTTCTGTTGTCATAGCTCCTTTACATTATCCCAACATTGAGGACTTTAACGAACTTTTATATTCAGCTGATTCTAAATGAATTTATTCCTGACATAATCCTTTACATACTCCATTGTAGGCATATCTCTGGGCCAACATCAATAACAATTCCAGGATTAAATTTTAAAAGTTGCATATTTAATTCATTCTGTGAAAAGTTTTATAGAATTAGGTTCAATATTAACAATATTTCTCTAAGGCTATTAGACATTTCTGTAATTTCTATTCCTTTGTAATTTTTGTTTTCTGTTTATAACAAGGCAGTACTTTCACACTTTTACACTAGATTCAGATTCTTATGAAACTTGTTCTTTCTCTCTATTAAAAATTATTAAAAATTACTATTTTCATAGCTATTTGCCTCAGAGTATATGTTCATAATAGAGGTATATTTTCCTTTGTAGAAATTCATAGCAGTGATGAGAAAGTCTCCCAGTGTGTTAAAAAATAAGATTTTGTGGGAATTCTATACTGGAATATTTCTCCTGATTAAAGGGTCAAGAACTGAGTCTGCTCTTGGTGCTAACAGAACCAAATCACTTGCAACTGATCATTTACCAGTTTGGAAAGTCAAACCAACTTAAGGTCTTCCTTTATATAATGAGTGGTTGGAAAGCAAAATTTTTTCTTAAAACAATTAAAATTCAGACCTGATATTTGGTCCAAATTAGGTTTTAACACATTGAAATCTTCTCATTGAAGCATGCAGTCAAAATAAAACTATTTCCTAAACCATACAGCTTTACTCAGTTTGTCGATAGTATAGAAACATTTAACTGGCAGACGTGAAGCCTTTCACTAGGCCCACCAATTTCTTTGCGTTAACTCCCCTTTATTGTTACTTTCCTTATTAATCACTCTGTAAAAATCCCATGATTTGGGAAAAATGAAACCCTGTTATAGGAAATCACTGCTATGAGTCCAACCCAAGCCACTATCAATTTTCTTACTGGTGTATCTGCTTCCACTTTTATCTAGCCAATGACTGTATTCACCATGAAGTTAAGAAGATACATTGAAGCCAAACTGCATGGGTTTCAATCCTGGCTCTGCCATAGTTGTATGGCCAGTTCCTCAGAGGGCTATGAAATCCTAAATAAAAAGTCTTCATTTGTACAGCAACCAGAACCCTCATTAACCAGATTGCTAATCCCTTGGTTGACCTCTTCTAAATAACTTCACACTTAAAAAATAAAATCTGAACTCCTTACTAGAGCCTATAGGTTTGTTTCTCTGATTTCACCCATTACTGTATTTGCTTTCTCTGTTCCAGTTATATTGGCCTTGTCACCAGAGATACTAAGTAGTTCAACACTTCAAGACCTCCCGGCTTACAATTCCTTCCTCCTGGAATACTTTTTCTCCCAGATTTTTATATTGCTGACTCCCTCAGGTAGCTGCTCAAATATTCAGATGCCTTCTCCATCTAAAATAGCATACCTCCAACACAGATAGCCTCATTCATTAGTCCCTTGCCCCATTTTTTCTTTATAGCACTTTTCACCACTGATATTATATGGTTTATTGTGTTTCTCTCTAAACTGGAATGTAGCTCCCAAGCACAAGGATTTCATTTTGGTCACCTCCTGTAGTCTCAACACTTAGAATACCACTTGGCATTGATAGTGCTTAGTAAATATTTGCTGGATAAATTCTGCATTAAATAACATAATCTCTTCTTTTTCCGAAGACTGTTGAGAGCTTTAACTTACTATGCTTTTTTTTCCCCTAGATGAAACAGCCATGTTTTTCTAACATTCAGTTTTTAACACATCTATTTATAAAGATCTGTGATTTCATATTAAGTGATGAATGGGTACTACTTTATAATTATACAATTAATTTTTCTTTTTTCTTTTGCAGATTAATGACACCAGAGAGTGAGATCAGATTTGTCCATAAGGAGATGGGTATAATACCAAGCTGGGGTGGCACTACCCGGCTGGTTGAAATAATTGGCAGTAGACAAGCTCTCAAAGTGTTAAGTGGGGCCCTCAAACTGGATTCAAAAAAAGCTCTAAACATAGGAATGGTTGAAGATGTCTTGGAATCTTCAGATGAAACTACATCTCTAGAGGAGGCTCAAGAATGGCTGAAGCAATTTATCAAAGGGCCACCAGAAGTAATTAGAGCTTTGAAAAAATCTGTTTGTTCAGGCAAAGAGCTATATTTAGAGGAGGCATTACAGAATGAAAGAGATCTTTTAGGACCACTTTGGGGTGGGCCTATAAATTTAGAGGCTATTGCTAAGAAAGGAAAATTTAATAAATAGTTTTTAAAAATGTAGACAAACTATAAAGCTCCAATGATATGTATTAGAGTTAAATGATATTAAATGTGATCATCAGAATTACTTTGAAGGCAACTACTAATATTCTGATTTGTTTTTAATACTATTTTGCAACATTTTCTTCTAAAATTCTTATGGTTTCATGTCTTAGGTTTAAGTCTGCTATCCATCTTGAATTAATTTTAGTGAGTGGTGAGAGATAAGGATCCTCTTTCAATCTTCTACATGAGGCTATATAACTTTCCCAGTATCAAATATTGAGTAGGGATTATTTTCCTCAGTGTATATTGTTGTCTGCTTTGTCAAAGATCAGAAGGCAATATGTGGATGATTTTATATCTGGGTTCTCTGGTCTGTTCATTGGCCTGTGTCTCTATTTTTGTGCCAGTACTATGCAATTTTTGTTACTATGGCCTTTTAGTATACATAGGTTAAAGTCTGGTAGAGTGACGCCTCCAGATTTGTTCCTTTTGCTTAAGGTTGCTTTGGCTATTCAGGCTCTTTTTCTGGTTCCAAATGAAGCATAGAATTATTTTTTCTAAATCTGCAAAAAATGATGTTGGTATTTTGATGGGGATTGCATTGAATGTGTAAATCATTTTGTATGGACATTTTAACAATGTTGATTCTGCCGATCCAAGAGCGTGTGTTTTTCCATTTGTTTACATCCTCTGTGATTTCATTTCTCAGTGATTCGTAGTTCCCCTTGTAGAGGTCTTTCACCTCCCCTTGTAGAGGTTAAATATATTCCTAGATATTTTATTTTCTTTGTTGCTATTATGAAAAGGTATTGTGTCTTCGATTTGATTCTCAGCTTAATTGTTGTTGGTGTATAGAAATGCTACTGATTTTTATACATTGATTTTGTAACCTGAGACTTCGCTGAATTTATCATTTCAAGGAGTCTTTTGGCAGTCTTTCAGGTATTCTAGATATAAGATCACATCATCAGCAAAGAGTGATAGTTTGACCTCTTCTTTCCTCTATCCTATTTGGATACCCTTCATTTCCTTCTCTTGCCTGCTTGACCTGGAAAGGACTTCTGGCACTATGCTGAATAAAAGTAGTGACAATGGGCAATCTTGTCTAGTTCTAGTTCTAAGTGGGAATGCTTTCAGTTTTTCCCCATTCAGTATGATGTTGGCTGTGGGTTTGTCATATATGGCTTTTATATTTGGAGGTATGTTCCATCTATGCATATTTTGTTTAGAATTCTTACTATAAAAGAGTACTGAATTCTGTCAAATGCTTTTTCTGCATCTGTTGAGATGACCATATGGTTTTTGTTTTTGCTTGTTTATGTGGTGAATCACATTTATGGATTTACGTATGTTGAACCCTCCTTGCATCACTGGGATGAAGCCTACTTGGTCGTAAAGGATTATTTTTTTGATATGCAACTGAATTTGGTTAGAATTTTATTGAGAATTTAATTTTTGCATCTATATTCATGAAGGATATTGGTCTGTAATTTTCCTTTCTGTACTGTCCTTTCCTGGCTTTTGTATTAAGGTGATACTGGATTCATAGAATGAGTTGGAGAGGATTCCTTCCTTCTCAATGTTATAATTTCTGTAGTATGGGTATCATTCCTTCTTGGTAGGTCTAGTAAAATTTTTCTGTGAAACCATCTGGTCCAGGACTTTTTTTGTTGCAAGACTTTTTTTTTTTTTTTTTTTTTTTTTTGGAGACAGAGTTTTGCTCTGTTGCCTGGGTTAGAGTGCCAGGGCGTCAGCCTAGCTCATAGCAACCTCAAACTCCTGGGCTCAAGCAATCCTTCTGCCTCAGCCTCCCGAATAGCTGGGACTACAGACATGTGCCACCATGCCTGGCTAATGTTTTCTATATATTTTTAGTTGGACAATTAATCTCTTTTTATTTTAGTAGAGACA
>CAUYRT010063608.1:0-15414 GCA_963574885.1 Lepilemur ruficaudatus | reverse complement strand
GTCTCTGTGTTTAGAAGAAGTAGATTACAGTAGTACACAGACTCAGTGTTCTCATTTTATACATTTTATCTTTAATTTGTATGCTCAGCTAGGTCTGTTTCTAACTTAGGGCTTAACATGCTTATCTTAGAAAAATTTTGTAACTGTCTATTCTTGTAGACAGAATTAGGTAAGGTTCCCCTGGAAACCTCAAAAAATGAACTGTACAAATAATTCTCTAACAAAAGACAACTATTTGCTGTAACAATAAATACTAATGTGGGACTTCACTTGTGGTCTCACAGTGAACAGGAATGCTGGGGGCCTCCTAATTCCCCCATCATTTAAACTGTACTTTGTCTCCATCTCAATCATTTCTCCATCTATATTATTTCTTTATTTCCTATTATTTCCAAATCCCTTGTGATGATCCTGCCTTGGGGCCTGTTTTGCTGGGAGAGTAGCTAACTCCCGGCAAAAATCCAAAGAGAAGCCTGGCATTATGTAAAGATGTCATGTGCCATAAATTGAGGGGTAAGATAAACTCCACTCCTGGGGACGAAAACAATGATGGCAGACAACTACATGCACCCAGATTAGAAGATGTGGCAATCATTACACTAGCTATTTGTTGGAAGGAACTTTGGGTTATTTAAAAGCATTTTCTGCTTGCCACTTCTGTTTTCCAAATTTAATATAAAGAGCATGTGCCATTTTATAATAGGAAATACTAAGCTCATTCAAAAATAGAAGATTTAAATCTTTTTCAGTCATTGAATGAATCACTGATGGTGATGGTGGTGCCTCCTGGGGACAAACATGTTCCTTTGTCCTAAGGAGCAACAGTGAGTGGGCTGTCACTCCAGTGTGGGCAGCAGGGTGGGGCTGGGAGTGGTTTCCAGTTCCCAGAGGTCTAAGGGCACCGTCTTTTAAGGGAAGGGACTTAAAGTAGTATGTTCTCTTGACTATTAATCCAACTAAAGAACAATAAATGAAAAACTAGTCAATCAATTTGAAAATTTGGCACAAAAAAAAAAGTCTTCAAAATGAGACCACTGCTCTCAGTGGTCTCAGCAGCTGGGCCAGCCCAGAGGGAGGCCAATACCCATCACCTGCACAGTTGCAGAGGCCACCAAGGCTTGTGGACCAAGGCCTGTCTCCTCTCAACTCCGCCAGGGCACAAGAAGCAGACTTTCCTGGACATCCATGTCCTCTCCTCCCAGGCCCCTCCCACTGCAATAGGGGGGCCGCTCCCAGGCTCAGGTGAAGGCAAGCACAGAGTTAGAGCCACAATCTAGTGAACCTTCTCACCCCAGGGAATGACATTCTTGAAGGGAGACAAAATCACTAGGTGAGATCCTCAGCCCTTCTCTTCTTATGACCCTATTCTAGGCCAGAACCTTGATGTCTTTACTTCGTGGCTGCCCAGAAATAATCACTTCCAAGCAAGCTTCTCCCATGGGGATGAGGAAATGAGCAAGGTCAGGGAACATGCCAAACAGCTGGGCCTCACCCCAGCCAGCCCCACCTGACACCTGGGGATCACCTCGGGAAGTGTTGGAGCCTCCCCTCTTGGCCCTCTCGGCCATTTCCTCAGACTCCTCTCCCGTCACCTCAGCAGGAGGTGACTCAATTCCCTTAAAGGCTTTTCATCTTTGACTGCGAAGGCTGCACTACTCCTTTGCCATCACTAAATATCCCCAAGGGGAAGAGTTCAAAGTTGACAAGTGTGGTTTGTTTTTGAGGCAGTGTAGGAAGAAACATTTCCAAACTTGGAGGCTACTAGCTCTTTGAATTCAAACATGGTAGACGTTTGTCAAAAATTGCCCCAGGGACCAGGAGAATGGTGAAGTACCTCCTGTTCTAAACAAAATTTGGCAGAGGGGGCTGGAAAGGGAGGAAGAAAAGCCTCCATCATCTCTGGCTAAACATTTTCAGTGTCCTGAGAGCAAAAGTGAGCCCACACAGCTGTTTCCTCAGCATGTGGGAGCCAAGGCTGGTGTGATACCACCACCAAATGGCAAATGCTCCCCAAGCCACAGCCTGTGACAGACACTGGCCCACAGTCTTCAGTGATGAGCCACTGTCTAGAGTCCCTGTAAGCTGGGACATGCAGATGCAGTTGAAGGGACTGGGAAGCAGAGAGTAGGGGAGAGGCAGAAACACCATGTTTTCCCCCACCCCTGCACACTCACTAGCCCACCCAGCCGGCCCTGCTCCAATTTTCAGACTTTTTTTTTTAATATGATGAGGGAGACAGCCACAGAGGAGATGATACTGCGCTGAAATTTTCTGAGGAAAAGGAGAAGAAAGCCAGAGTGGTGGTGCACACCTGTAGTCCCAGGTACTCAGGAGGCTCAGGTAGGAGAATCGCTAGAGGCCAAGAATTTGAGACCATCCTCAGTGAGATCGAGACTCTGTCTCTACAAAAAATGGAAAAATTAGCTGGGCATGGTGGCGCATGTGTGTAGTCCCAGCTACTCGGGAGGCTGAGGCAGGAGGATTGCTTGAGCCCAGGAGTTTGAGGTTGCAGTGAGCTGTGATGATGCCACTGCATTCTAGTCCAGGAGACAGAGCGAGACTCTGTCTGAAAAATAAAATAAAAAAATTTAAAAAAAGGAAAGAGAAAAGCTAGTGTCACAGAAGGGAGACAGGGTTTTAAGAAGAGGCAGATGAAAGGTGTCAAGAAACTTCCAATGGGATGAGAACTTCAGTAAAGGCCAATTCGGTTTAGGATTTAGGACTTTGAGGGTTGCCCTTGAGAGACCGATGTATACTGTAGTGCAGTGTCCTCTTCTATTTAAAACCCCAGTACACGTTCCCTTTTTATTACATTGTATGGACATTTTAATTTCTTACCTCCTGGAATGCAAAAAATGGGCTGCTTTTGTTTTTTTCACACTCAGAAATATTGCTATCAAATGAAAAACTGTAGTTGCTTGTTTCTTCCCATATCCTCCTATAAACATATTGTGTTGTCAGCGGAGTGGTCAAAGCTAGAGCAAACGCATTAAGGAAAATGGCAGGTTCTACAAATAAAATCTTCATATTGCTTGCGTGGATAGCTGAATTCTACCAAAAAGAAAAAAAAAAAAGAGAGAGAGAGACAGAAATAATCAGTTGCATTTTTATCCCAGAGGCTAGAATTTCAAAGATGGGGAAGTTAGAGCACTTTTGTGCGGTGAACAACAAGCAAACTGGAGAAGAGAAAAGAAGCAAGCACTTCCAGGAGAACGACTTTGATTTCGGAGCAGGGCACTCAGTAACAACCCGAGGCTGTCATCCTTTCCATTTTTATCAGTAGCACCTTTTAGGACTCAAACAGCCTTTAGGATGATTCTTTGAAATAATCTGAATAAGCTGTCACCCGACTTGGTCACCTAATGGTCGCACTACAGTCCCCACATTGTATATTGCCAGCCGGTTTTCCTAGGTTAAACAAGGAGGTTCCTCTTGGGACGCGGCAGTTACACAACTGTTATTGTTATTTTGCTGCGTGTTAATGACGGACAGGGAGGAGCCTTTCAAAAAGCAGCTCCCAATCAGAAGGGGCTCTTTTTGTTTTGTTTTAACTCACCGCACGAAGACAGTCCTGCTGCCTGGCAGCGCGCAGGTCCGACCCCTTTCGCGGGCTGAGTGCCGGGAGCCTGGTGCTCGCGCGGGTCCTCCGGGGCTCGGGACCGCCTGCGGGGCGGGGGCGGCCGAGGACACGCGGGGACTCCGGACTCCGCGGGGACGCGGCTGGGACTACGCAGCCGGCGCTGGGGCGGGGAGGGGACTTTCCCGATGAATTCGCCCAAATGAGCCAGTCGGGGAAACTGTAGCCCTATTTGAAAGCAAACCCAGGCGAGCGCACTTCCGCTCCCGAGTGACACTTGCGACGTTCGCCGCGCCAGTCCTCGGCTCCCACGCGGCCCTGCGGACTCGGCCTCGGGCGGCTCCGGGAGGCGCCGGCGCGCGGGGCAGCTGCTCCTCCAGCGCCGTCGGCTGTCTGGGGTCCGCCGGTCGCCCAGCCTCGGCCGTGACTCAGCCGCCACCAGCTGAGCTTCGTGCCAGCCAGGGAGACGGGTCGGCCGCTGTCACTGTCCGTCCCGGCTCTTCTGCGATTGGCCCGCCGCGACGTCGCTCTCGTGCGCCCGCCCCCGGAGTTCCAGAGTGGATCCCGCGCCCCAGAGCCGCCGCTGCCGGGTGCCCAGACTGCAGTTGCAAAGCACGTCTGGGTCCGAATGTCGCTTTGCACGGAAGCACCCAGGAGATCTGTCGCAAAAGGAACATGTTTGGGCTGCAGCTCCCTGCAGCATCCCGGTCCGCAGGGCAGGTCCCGCAGAAGCAGCGTAGAGGAGGCGAAGGGATCCGGGGGGCCCGTGGAGGGTGCAAAAAAGAGCGGTGCAGAATTAGCGGTGGGCTGGAATGTGGACGCTGCTCTTCCTAGTGGTGTGGCCTGCTGCGAATCTTAAATCTCTGTGAACCTCATGTCTTTATCTGCCAAGTGGGGATAATAACAGGGTTGTAGTCATTAAACCCTCCACCTGTATACGCACCATAGCCCTTCGGCATGCATGAGCTGTCAGTCCTCTCCAACACAGCCACCAGGGACAGCTTGTGGCCGAGTGAGCTGGGGTTATTACTTCTTGCAGCCACGAGGAACCCATACACGGGGACTCGAGGGGGCATCTCAGTAAGAAGGTGTTAGCATTTATTACAGGCTTGCGTTATGTGAGTTTGGGCTGAGTTCAAAAAAGCAAGGCCTTCCTCTGGACTGGCTGCTACTGGGAACTGAGGGTAACTCTGTGATTAGGTATCTTAATAAATCTTATTTAGAAGGAGTCAAGACTAGACAGAGACTAAAGCCATAATTGATTATGAAGCGGCAGTCACACATATTAGTCATTTTTCTGGTTTAAACAATGTTCAAGTTTTGTCTGGGCTCAGATGGGGTTATGGAGTGGTCTTGGTTTCGTCTGGATCAGGATTACAGACTGACCATGTCTGCCGTCGGTGTTCTGTGAAATGGTTTTCATTCAACAGGACACCATGGTCCAGAAAAGCTCTCAGCAACACCAAGGCCCAGCTGACAGTTCCAGACCAGCAGCTGGCTGTCAGAGTTGCTTTCTCTTCCTCAGTACTCAGTAAATGATAGTTACGGCATTGAATGTAGAGTCAAAAGTCTTAGGTTGGAATCCTAATTGCTACTTGGTAGCTCATAACGTTGGACTCACCACCTGACGTCTCAGTTTCTTCAAACGAGCATTTATGAGTTTCAAACAAGGAAGCATAGATGTTGGAAAGAAGGTATACAAAAATGAGTAAGGTACAGTTTGCTAGGGAAACAGATAATATTTTTAAATTGCAGTACTCAGTGCTAAGTAGTAGATTAGGGATACATTCAAAGTGGGATGGGCCAATGACAGCAGCTGACTCTGACCAGAAAAGGTTGGTCTGAACAGGAGAGAGGGAGATCTTACTACCTCACAAGAACACGAGGAAGAATAAATGAAGTACTTTATGCAAAAACGCTTTTGACGATTGTAAAGCTCTGTATATTCTGAGTTACTATTTTTAAAATAACATTTATTTTTTCTGCTAGCTGAATTACTTTCTAAATATTTTTTTGGCTGGCTTAGACCCTCTTATTAACTGTTGTGATATTAACATGAAATAAAATGATCACTTCGGGTGCTTGGCTCCTGTAAAACAAGGAAGTCAAGGTCATGGCCCAGACCTTACAATCTTGTTTTTTTTTTTGAGACAGAGTCTCATTCTGTCACCCTGGGTAGAGTGCAGTGGCGTCATCATAGCTCACAGCAACCTCAAACTCCTGGGCTCAAGCAATCCTCCTGCCTGAGCCTCCCAAGTAGCTGGGACTACAGGTGCGCGCCACCACAACTGGCTTATTTTTTCTGTTTTAGTAGAGACGGGATCTTGCTCTTGCTCAGGCTTGTCTCCAACTCCTGAGCTCAAGCAATCCTCCTGCCTCGGCCTCCCAGAGTGCTAGGATTATAGGTGTGAGCCACGCAACCGGCCCAGACCCTACTATCTTAAAACAGCGAAGCTCTATGTCCGTCTTGGGTCACCGCAGAGCTTCACTCCCTATCACTTGCACTCACAGACACAGACTGACCGGACCGTCATCTGAATATTGTGGCTAGCACCACCGTAGAGGGAAGGGAATATGATGAGTCTGATGCCAGCTCAGACTTTCCCCCTAGAAACAACACAGGCCATTCCTGCTCACAGTTTTGGCCAAAACAAGTCCCAGGACCAGGTGGAGAAGTATACTCCTATCATGCTCAGAAGGAGGAGGAAATATCAATAAATAGCTCTAATGAATTTCCACATCCCCAGGCCATAATTTCTCATGAAAATCAATAGAAAGGAAATTTGCAATTAGAAGATGTCTTTTCTTCTAAGAAGAAGGAATTAGTGGGGCGGAAGGAATTAGTATACAAGGAATGAACAATAAGCCATGCTTTTCGTACCTGCGCTTCCACGTGAAGAAGAAAGCCAGGCCTGCTTAATGTCATCTGCTGCCCGTCTTTATGGTGACAGCAATTGTTATGCAAGCTTTTTTCTTTTACAAATAAAACTAAGTGCTTGAGTACGTATTAAATCAGAGAAGCCTTAACTGGCTGCTGACTGGAATCTATCACTGTACTGTGCACTGTGGATGCAACAAAAGAAGTCACTACACCACAGTAAACCATCAAAGCAGCTCCCCCTTATGTGGTAAGAATGGATGGGAATATACGAAAGGAGTGCAAATGATGCTAAAACCAAGTACATGGAAATCGTCCAGACCTTTCCCTCCCATTCCTATTCATAGGGTCCCACTCAAGCCTTCTTCCTTCAAAGACTCAGATAAAAAAAATACAAAGTAAAGGCTAAGTGTGCAAAGAGCAGTGACCACTCACCTGGCACGATCTCCCTGGCAGTGTTTCTGAAAATAAGTTTATTCATTAAAGCGAGGGCTTCCGGGAGGATTTTGAAATTTTGTGTTTTCAGTTCAATGACTTAGAAAATTTAATGCAAACATATTATGAGTTGTAATCAAGCACTGGCATTTGATTTCAGTGTCTGTATTTGTATTTCTGCATATGATCACGTTGGCTCCAAGCAGATGTACTTTCATAACGTCAGAGTAATGAGAAAAGAAGTGGACTAAATATCTAAATGATACGCCCAAGCTAAGTAACGAGCAAACAATGTCATTATCATGTTGTCCAAGATACGTTTCCAGAGTATTCCAATAAAAAGTGTGGGAGACCTTAGTCATGACCTGACACACAAATAGACATACTAGATTCAGAAGAGCCTTTGCTGTGCTGGGCAATGCCATATTCAAGTGGCAAAAGCCGAAATGGAATATAGTAGCTATAAGATTTTGTTGATTTCAAGAAGGAAGTGGCTTTTCCACTTCTGATAAAATTGGTAAGGGAAGATGTGATGAACAGACCTCAGTTATACTAATTATTGCTTAGCAGGTGATTGTTAAGAATCTAACGTGGTAAAACTCCAAGCACAAATTGTGGAAAGGAAATATAATCTGATCATATGACTTTGGTTAATAATTTACCAAAACAGACCTAAATAGTTCTTACTGTTTGATAAATTTATTCATAACCTGACTTCAACTCTTGTATTTCTTGACCTCTGTTGCTTTGGACACTGTCGAACAGATCTCTCCTTCTCGAAATGTCCTCTCCCTTTGGATTCCATGACCAGACTGTCTTCCTGCTGCTCTGAGAGCTCCTTCTCAGTCTCCTCTGTGAACTTGCTGCTCAGATGGTGGCATTCCTCAGGTCCCATCTCAGCTCCCACTTCTCCCCAGTCTCATCTGCTCTTGTGACTCACCTACGGCAAATATGCTGACCACTCATGAATCTCTTACCTCAAGCCCACCTTCTTCTCTTGAACTTGACACCCAGAGCTTCCACCTGAGTATTAAAAAAAAGAAAGACTGTTTACGTTAACTGTACAAAGCAGATACTATCTTCCTCACAAATCTGATACCCTTTTATAATCTCTGTTTTAGTCAATGACATCACTTGTCCTGACAACAGAGACTTGGAACTCATCCCTGACTTTTTGGTGACCAGAAACATCATAAATATTTTATATCACAAATATAATTGGCATTGTCTATACCTCTTTTAAGTATAGATACTAATACTAGATACTAATGCTATAGATGTATATACACTAAGCCATGCTTTTATAAAAGAATAGAGTGATGAGGTTGCATCACATCCTGATCTACCATTTTGGACCTTGGGGTTCCTTAAGAAAAATAGCTGGTACTTTGGGAGGCCAAGGTGGGAGGATCACCTGAGGCCAGCAGTTTGAGACCAGCCTGGGCAATATAGCAAGACCCTGTCTCTATGAAAAATAAAAAAAATAAATGAAACTGTCACTACAGTTGTAACCAGGAACCCAGTGTCACATGGTGTGGAGTGCTCATTGCTATGACCTTTATACCTGGGAGCTGAACTTCCTGCCTTCTGTATCAGCCTCACCAAAGCAGAGGTTGGAACCTTAGGCAGAACCAGCAGACTTCTCAGTTCCTCTTCTGCATAACAGTAGTAAACAGGACTAACTCGTTTGGACTGAGTAAGCACAAGGAGGGTTTTACTTTTCAAGGAAGAGAGAGCTGAGAGAATGAAGAATAGACTTCTTACAAGCAGTAGGATGGAAGCTCAGATTTGATTTATTTGTGTAGTGTCTTAAATGAGGCTTTATTTCCAACTGCAGCAGGTGAAATGGGACCTATGTGAAAGGTCCCAGAACAGGGTGTGACACTTGGTGGATATTCGATAATGTTTGGATTTGAATCTACATCTTGCTTGATCAGACACACATATTACTGTCTTTGAGAAGTTATAGAGGACACTGGCTACTGCTCCAAATTGACATCTCCTCTGCAGAAGGGTCAGCCCAACCTTTAGTGGGCTTGGGTATGGCAATAAGGAAGGGTTTAAAGCCAACAGAGTAAGTTAAATTCCCAGGCACGATAATTCCGCAATACAGATCGTGTGTAGAGGGTTGGCCCACCTCCTTCCATCTCCAGCTCCTCACCGCGGGCCACCATTGTCTCCCACCTGCATTGCTGCACAGTTTCTTACCTGGGCACTCCACCTCGATTCTTTAATCCATTCTCACACAGCAATAAGGGATGATCTTCTGAAACCTTCGATGGCTTCCCTACTGAATTCAGAATAAAACTCAACCTGCTCACCAAGGCCCGAAAGACCCCAAAGTATCTAGACACTATCCATTTTGCGTCCTTGGCCATCCAAACTCTCTCCCACATCAGGATTGCCACACTGCTCTTTCCCTGCCTTTGAGTGTCAGCTGAAATGACACCTTAGGGACGTTTTCTCTGCCCATCCCACCCAAGGTAGGAAAGTGAGTTCTCTTCTGCTGTTCTCTAGCTCAACAGCATCTTGTTCAATTTCTTTTAACAGTTCATATCCTGTATTATTTTGTTTATTTGTATGTTTACCTTTGTTGGTCTTCTATGCGCTGAACTAGAATGTAAGCTCCACGCTCATAGGGGCCATGGCTGACTCATGCATGACCACGTCTACATCTGGAACTGTGGCTGGCATGCGGCAGATCTTTGTAAAGTGAACGAAATGAGGTGGTTTTGTTCACTACCCACTAATGTATAATTAGGGAATTATACATTAAACTTGCCCTTGGGAAACACAGAGAATAATTATCCGGTGTACTTATTTTTCTAAGAGACTGAGTTTATGACAATATGCTCTGTCTTGCTGAATCACTTAAAATGAATTTGTGCCAGAACATTCAGCAAACTATGATTACAAACAATATTCAAACATGATGTGTGATAATGACAGAAATGGAGAAGCTTCTATTTATAAAACCAGTCTAAAATATGTAACTCCCAAACTATTTAATAATTGTAGTTCTATCTGAAATTTTATTCTCAAACAGAAAAAGAGGGGAAAAAATGTTCCCAGGACACTGAGACAGGAGGATTGCTTGAACCCAGGAGTTTGAGGTTGCTGTGAGCTGTGATGTCACCACGGCACTCTAGCCCAGGCACCAAAGTGAGACTTTGTCTCAAAAAAAAAAAAAAAAAAAAAAGGAAAAGGAAAAAACCATTATGTTTTTATGGAATATTTAATTACAAAACATTTTCATGCTATGATATTAAGTGGAAAAAAACAGGCAACAACAGTATAAAGTATAGTAGTTTTTAAAAAAGTAAGTATACATATAAATGCATAAAAACAGCCTATAGAAATACATCAAATGTTAATAGCAATTATCTCTGAGTGGTGGGATTACTAACAATTTTTATTTGCATATTAAATACCATACACATTAAACTTTCTGTATTCTCCACATTTTCGACAATGAATATGTATGAACTTATCAGAAAAAGAATTTAATTAAAAAGAAATGAGAGGGAAACAGTAAAACAATTATATGCAAAATCAGTTTTATTCATTAAAAAGCTTCAGGAAAAAAAAAACCAACAAAAAAACGCCAGACTTTCTCAAAGGTTGATATTTTCCAAGTGGTTCTACATGCTTTAAAGTTGAATCAGCAGCCACATGGCAAAATGACATCCTTGGGCTGTCACAGGTGCCCAAGATAAGACAGGACGGATGTTAACTACTGACTACAGCCCAGAGTCCTTTATCTAGAAAAGTCATGTCAAGAATGGAGAAATAACTGTCCTGAAATGAAGGGAGGAACTGAAGGGAATGTTTGAGTTGCCTGGATCAACCTATTTAAAACCAGACTCGGAAAACGGTGGGAGTCACAGAACACAGAACTCCGCTAGTCCACCCCTCACTGCACCCGTAAGAAAACTGACACCGCAGGTGAAATAATGTGTTACTCCTCATGGAACACGTCTCCCCTCCGCTTGCCCTGGGCTCGGAGGCTGTGGACAGGATCCTCCTTGGCATCCAGGTCCTGCTACCACCCATCTTTCCACCTTCATTTTCCTAACAGAAAACGGAACTTTTAAGGAGGCTTCCAGGAAGCTTTAGGAAGCTTAAGACGGAGTTTTTAAGGAGGAGCTGCTCCGATCCCTGCCCCAGGAAGGTCAAAGGTTCTCTTTTACCTTTTCACTCCTGCAGCTGCTCCCATCATTACTGGGTTTTTACTGCTGGCGTCCTTGCGGCCACTGCACTCCCCCAGGTTACAGAAACAGGGCAGTCTCGCCACCCTGGCTCTGACACTGCGGGGGGCGGGGGGGAGCCTGAACCCTTGGTTATCTTTAAATGCAGGGAGATAGAATTTGTCTCGTCAGCATTCATGCCAACCCTGACTAGTTACCCTGATAATAGATAGTTTGTGATATGCAGAAAACCCTCAGGTAATCATAACAGAATCTGCAAGTATTGCCTGCCAGGGAGCTTGTAAGAAAAAGAGAGAGAGAGAAGAAAAGAGTCTTCAAGTATTCAGAACATAACTAACAGAACTCTCTATTGATGGACTTTTTCTTTTTTCAAACTGTTCCTGCCTTAAATAATCTGCTGCCCGACTGTATTCCCCTTCTTGTGTTCCTCAAGCCATGACTATGTAGGATTTTTCTGAAGACCTTTGAGTCTGTTTCCTATGGCTACTGTGACAAAGTACCTCAAACTGGGTGACCCCGAGGCTGGAAGTCCAAAATCAGGTGTTGGCAGGGCAGGGTTGGTTCCTTCCAGAGCGCTCTGGCGGAGAATCCATTTTACCTCCTTCTCTTAGCCAGGTGGCTGCTGGCAATCCTTGGCATCCTTTGGATTGTAGAGGCATCATTCCAGTCTCTGTCCTTGTCATTGCATGGTGTCGTCCCTGCGCATCTGTATCTCTGTGTCCCCTCTTCTTGTAAGGACACCAGTCATATTGGATTGGGGCCTGCCCTACTCTGGTATGACTTCATCTTAACCAATTACATCTGCAATGACCCTATTTACAAATAAGGTCACACTCTGAGGCACTGGGCGTTAGGATTTTAACTTATTATTTTTTTTTTTTTGGTAGGGAGGGAGACAAAATTCTACTGTAACATCCTACGTCTTCAACACCTTCTCCACCCAGCAACCTTTCATTCAGTGGCTTGCCCAGGGCAGGGAAGAGGAGTGTTCTGCCCCAGGTGCAGACCCCAAGGGAAAATCATCTGCGAACAATGTAAAGACATAGTAAGACTGCCTGAAAGATGGCCTGCTTTCTATTATCAACGTGGGCCAGCACTTCTAAACCATATCAGTGAAGAAAATAAGCACCCCCAATCTGTTTGCTGGTTCCAAATAATTGCTGTGTGTGGTAGATTTAAAAATAGATCTATAAATTCGTTCATACTCCTGTATTTCTAATTCCCCCGTCCTGAATGTGGGCTGGACCTAATATTTTTCTTTGGTAAGTGACCATGTTAGTACATACATAATGTATTTACAGAATTTGAATTCTACCTTTAAATGGAAATTTCATATTATTAGTTGCTGTAAACTAAAGAAGGCATCAGGCAAACAAGCATAAAATGAAGTATAAAAATGATTGTTTTTAGTAATTACTGAAAATAATTTTGCTGTGTGCAGCTGAGAGGGTATGAAAAACTGATTCGGTACGGTCGTCAAATGCGCTAGGCATCATGCCACGGCTTCTACAACATTTCAACTCGAGACGCAATTCTTGAGGCAGTATAAAATTTCGAACATATAAAGAAGACCACATTTTCTTCATCATGGCTCTTTCTGGTGTCAGAGAGTTAGATCACATAAATAAAGAGTGAAATATCCCTCCCTTAGCTGGGAAAAAGTCATCAGAGGTGTCTTGAGTACTCACTGTGTGCTTGGAATCCATCTGCGGACAAAACGGGCTCCTGCCTTGGAAGGGTGCACGCCAGGGCAGGGGGACAGCAAACCGGAAAGCACGTGGCAGGTTAGAAGGGGGGAGTGCTTTGGAGAGAAAAAGGAAAAAGTCATAGGACAGGAAAGAGGGATGTGCTGGAGCAGGATGGAGCTGGCTGTGGGATTACACGGGTTGATTAGGGCAGGTCTCACTGAGAGGAGAGACTTGAGCAAAGGTTTGCAGGAAGCCAGGGAGTGTGCGTGCAGACAGCTAGACAGAACGGTGTTCAGGACAAAGGTGCCAGCGAAAGCACAGCCCTGCTTGCGTATTTACCTGGCATGTTGGAGGAGAGCCAAGGAAGCAGCGTAAGCGGGAGGGAGAGGAGGAGAAGCTGCCCCAGGAGGGTGTGAGCTTGGAGGAGGCAGCTGCATTCCAGAGGCAATGCCTGGAGGCCAGCTCAGCTGAGCCCCCAAGACCAGCACTCCCAGCAGCTGCCCTGAGGGTGGTCTGGGCAGGATTCCCAGCGTCCTCTGAAGTGCTGGAGTTTAGGATTTGAGTCATTCCATTTGGGTGGGGAGTTGAAGGGGGATCCTGGAAAGCATATTGGACGCTATTCACATAACCCCCACGGGAGTTCACTAACACCTATGGGATGCCAAAGACCCACAGTTTATATAAAAGACAGCTTTGCATAGTGGCACCAAGACAGAAGCTAATGATGACTTTAAAGAAGATGAAGGTCACGCAGCACGGAAACTACAAAAGGCCGTAAATATTTTCTGGCTACTTTCTTTCCCTGTGTCTGAGATCCGTGACTAGATAGTAAACTGCTAATGAGAAAGAAGTGAATTTTATACTTATGCATGTGTCCTAGATTGCTAGGGCTGCCTTAAAATACCACAGCCTGGGTGGCTTAAACAACAGAGATTTGTTTTCTCACAGTTCTAGAGGCTGGAAGTTCAAGATGGAGGTGTCAGCAGGTTTGGTTTCTGCTGAGGCTTGTGAACATCTGACACTCGCGGTGTCCTCGCGTGGTCCTCCCTCGTGTACACGGCCACTGCGTCTCTTCCTTTTCTTGTAAGGCCAGCAGTCCTATTGAATTAGGACCCACCCAGAAGGCCTCATTTAACCTTAATTACCTCTTTAAAGGCCCGTATCCAAATACAGTCACATTGGGGGTTAGGGCTTCAACCTGTGATTTAGGGGAACACAATTCAGTCCACAATGCTATGTTACATAACTTAGTGTCATTTTTGGCATCTAATACCATAAAATTTGGGAGTTGGTTGGGTTATTAGGAGTGTTGAAATTTACTTTTCTCTCAAAGCCAGAATCCTGGCAAACAGTTGTGAATTTGCTGGGCTTCCCTGTTGGCAAGTCTGGTATATGGGATTGATAATAGTAGAGGGAGAGGCGGGGGCTGGAAGGGTTAGGCAAGCGTACTGAATTCCAAAGCAAAATTGATCTATATCAATAAAAGGAGGAGAAAACAATGATAATAAAAGTAGGAACTGGCAATACACTAAATGCTGAGCCCAGAAAGGTAGGCACTGGCCTGTGTTAGGGGCAAGGACCCGAGGGGCCGTCTTCACACCCAATAATGGCTTTCCCGGGGGATGTGCCCACCACCCCCAGGAAAGATGTGGAATAATTAAATAGTTGAGATAAGGTTAACAAATTGGCTGTGCAAACAGCTATAGGATATAGATGATGAGGAGTGTGACCCCTCTTAAATAAAGTTTCTCTTCCAAAATTGGACACTTCTTAGAGTGAAAGGAGTGTATTAATAATTATGCGAAGACAACAGGTGCACACGGGGAAACCTATGGTCACTCCCCTATCATAGGGTTATTGCAGGTAGGGCTCAGCTTGTAAGCACAGTGTGGGTGCTGGGAATGTATGGTAGAGGGAAGCTACCTCTGTGAAGTAGCTTTCTATGTGGTACTCCATAGCGTTTCTCCTTGGCCATGCCTGACCAGGGGTCAAGGAAGTTAATGAGCTAGACCTTTGAAATGTCAAATTCTATATTATTCTGGTAACCCCAGAAAGGCCACCATTGCCTTCCACCCACTGCTTCTAATTCTTTTCTCCAAGCTTTTGGATGTATATTTTAACCCTTCGATAGTCAAAATTCAGTACTTGACAATAAATTCTCCTTGATTAATTTATGTAGAATTGAAACTTATCACTAAATTCCATGCCCTGGCAGTAGATTATACAAAGTAGCATTTCTTCTTAAGACATAACATAGAATCTGAAAAACACAACTAGTGGAGTATCACTTTAAATGTTAATCATCAGCCCAAGGACGACAAAAAGCATGAACTTGTCCTACAGGTGTCTAGCTACCTTGGCAGAGGAGAACAGAAGCAGGACTTCCCTGGGAGCAACTGTCAAGTGACTGGGGTCCAAAGGTTGTAGGGTGCGGGGGGGGCCCCATGCGGCAGGCCCACGAGGAGGTCAGCTGTTCCTCCCCACGGGGCCAAGTCCCTCAGATAGGGGTCGCCACAGAGGATAAGAAAATTGATAGGAAATAGAGAGAATAAAAGAATACACAGAGACTAAGGTATAGTTTATAGTTTTATATAAAAAGGTCAGAATAATCACAGCAGGGTACTTAGG
>CAUYRT010063607.1:0-38902 GCA_963574885.1 Lepilemur ruficaudatus | reverse complement strand
CGGTAAGGTACTCGCCGACGGGAGCTTGCCCCAGAACACACACTGGCCCTTCCCTTCTGCATGGAGCTTTGAACCTTATGGCTGCTCCTCTGTTTTGCAACTAAACTTGCTATTCCTTTGGTGGATTCATCTGGAATGGCTAAGGAGATGTGAAAAAAAGAAATCATAGATGAAAAACGTATTCCCTTCTTTATCCTTTGTATCTGTGCGTATACGGTTAGCTTTCCAAGAAACTGTAGCACAACAAACACGAACCCATGATTCCTCCATTTACTCCATTTTGGGCAACAGCTTACTAGCTCCACTACCAGCTGATGAACAGAGAACCCATGTATCATCCCTACAATGATTTTTTTGTGCTTCATGGAATTTAAAACATAGTCTTATAATTAAGAAGTCCTATTATGTCTCTCCTGACTTAAGGTACAATAACCTGAAATCACATGCAAATATAATCTTTGTGAATGCACATTTGTCTGGGGAATGGTTTCTTAATCTTGCTTTGTCCACAATTTCAAAGGTACCTATGATTTCCTCCTCCCCCAGCAAATTAAAATCCTCTGCCTGGGATAATTGCAGAACTAGAACAATTCTTTACTAAGTGATTATTTTTACTACAAAGCTTATAGACCTTCAAAAATCTTAAACCTACCTTTTAATATTACAGTACCATCCCCAAAGGGGCAGACACTAACAACATCAGGCATGTCCAACACCAGCTCAATAGTAGACCGATACCCAAGGACTCGGAGCGGTAGATGGCTGCCAACCATCAAGAGGTACTCCTTTTCCAACTGCTGTGGGGTCAAACCATCTTTGGTGGAAATGAGAAGTGACCTTATTTCTTTCCTCAGGCATTCTTGTATACGCTCTTCTTCCGACATTGCACCCTACAGGATTTAAGACAGAAACATTGCTCACGAGGAACAGCGGGCAAACCCGTAAAAAAAAAAAATTTTTTTTAAAAAACCTATAATGGAATGTAAACAACTGAGATGAGTTTTAAGATAAGGCAGAAGCAACACTGTGAGGGTGGCCCCCACACCATTCAAACCGTGTTGATTACCCTACATGTGTCTCGAGAAATCACCGCCACGAGCTAGCGTGTGCGGCGTCATTTTCCAGTGCAAACTTTGATACTAACACACTCTCGAAGACTCTGGGAGAGAAATGAGGCAAACACAATGCCACCAAGCCAATGCAAGGAGAGGGAGGGCCCAACGTAAAGACGCTCCCCCTTGCGCACTCTCTCCATCCCCAACCGACGGGAAGGCCCCCACTTCCTCTTACCGGAAGTCAACCGGTCTCCGCCCGCCCTCTCCCCACGCTCCGGGATGGGGCGCCCCTTCCTCGCCCCCAACGTCTCCCACCGCCCCTGGAGAGAGTGGGGCGTGCCCCTCCGCCTGCCCCCGCGGCTGGCTGAGACCTGGTGAAAAGGCAGGCGAGAGGGCGGCAGGTGGTACCCCTTTTCGGCCCGGCACTGTCTCGCTGTCCCTAACCCGCGCAGCCCCGCGACGCCGGCGCTGCCGTTGCGCGCTGAGAAGAGTCACAGGCGCTCTCCCAGCGAGCGGCAGAGAACGAGCCGCCAGGACGCTCCCGCGCGCCTGCGCACCAGTGTCCGAAGTTCCGCAGGCGCGCCGGGGCGCCGCGTTCCGCCCGGAAGGCACGTGGCCAGTAAGACTGTTAGGACTGGCTGCTGGGGGTGAGGTGTGGGGCCCCGCCTAGTCGCGAGACAGCTTGGCCTGGCTCCTAGGAGGCGTGGGCCACCTTCTGGGATCACGCGCGCCTACCTCCTGCGACGCGGTTCAAAGATGCGAGGTGCGGCCGCGGGCACGTGGACTTCTCCAACCAGCCCCCTCCCTGGCCTGGGGCCCGGGCTGTGTCGTCCCACCTTGGGGGCGGGCAGCAGGGAGGTAAGGAGGCCGCGTGGTTCTTAACCAGAGTGTTCCTCAGAATCACCTGTGGAGCTGTTTAAGGGGGAAAAAAAAGATGCCCAGGTCTGATGAGCAGCGATTCTCATCCAGTAGGTTCTAGGTTTATTTCGGAAGAATTACAGGCAATTCTGATTCTTGGTTGAGAATCACCGCAAAGCTAGATGCACCTTGGCTCCCAGAAGAGAAGAATGAGTAGGCCTAGAATGAGTGGAGAACATTCCAGGTGCCACTGGAGATAAAAGTTGGGAGACTAAAATGATGGGATGGACGCGGTCGCTCTCGCCTGTAATTCTAGAATTACGGGAGGCCCCACTCTGGGAGGCCGCGTGGGAGGATCGCTTGAGCCAGGAGTTTGAGGTTGCTGTGAGCCAGGCTGACGCCAAGGCACTCTAACCAGGGCAACGGAGCAAGGCTCTGTCTCAAAAAAAACAAGAGGATGTATTTGTTAGTTTGCTGGAATGAACCAGATTTATAAACTCCTTGAAAACCAGAAAACAGTATTTTAAAAGATAAATAGGCACAGTATAAAGACATTTACCTTAAAATGCATAATTAAGGAAACAAGACAAACCAAAGAATCTGAATCAATTAAGAGAACTGAGGACACACATCTACCTCGTCTTCTGCCTAAAATCCCATGATATAATAAAATTTTTTAAAAGTCCAAGGGAACAAAATGTTCCATCAGTGAGCCAGGAATATTGAGGAATCCATGAAAGACAGAAAATAACAAGATTTGTGGACTGGTTTATAGCAGAATGGGCAGAGCTGAGTTTACAAATTAACAAAAAAGAAAATTATAGGACATGGAAATGGATCCAGACATTGCAACATCTGAATGACAAAAGTTAATAGAAACAACTGAAAGAAGGGGGATGTTTGGGGGGTTAAATATAAGAAAATGTCCTAGGTTTGAACAAAAACACAAGTCTTCAGATTAAAAGGGCCCACTTGAATCCTTAGACTATGACTAATGAAAAAAGATTCAATCCTAGACAAAGCCTAGGAGAAAGGGAATCAAGAGATTTTATGTAGAAATGTTACCTATAAAACAAGGGAAGTTAGATTGCCATTGAACTTCTCAGTGGCAATATCTTCAAAACTGAACCTGGAATCCTTTATCTAGGCAAACCAGCAATAAAGTGGGGAATGTAAAAACATTTTCAGACATGCAAGAAATCAAAAAGTTTATCAACTAATGACTTGAGAATAACTCCTACAAAATGAACATGAATCAGAAAAGAAGATATCCCAGATTCTCATCCCCAATTATCGGAGATAACAGGCAACAGATATTGAGCACTTACTATGTACTCTCTACATACCGTATCTAATTTTCTTCCGATTAAGTCTGAGAAAGGTACAGTTATGATCCTCATTATATATATATATATATATATATAGAGAGAGAGAGAGAGAGAGAGTGTTTTGCTACATTGCCTAGGCTGATCTCCAACTCCTGGGCTCAAGCCCCCCAAGTAGCTGGGATTACAGGTGTGAGCCCCTGCATCTGGTTTGATCCACACTTTAAAGTGAAGAAACATACACAGACATGAACAAAGGAATGCGAAAGAGTGATAGGCAATAAAAATATAAAATATGATTAAATCAAAAAGTTATTGGTACATAATATGAAAAAGAGAAAGATTTTTAAAAGATATTGTGGACCTAAATCCCAGATCAGTAACTGCAAATCAAGTGTCAGGAGCTCTTTGAAGTTGCTTCATTAAGGAAACCCCAATGGGAAAAGTAGCTACCATTGGAGTCACCATTTGATTGGGTTTACAGTAACCATGACCCATCATGTCTTCTGTGGTGACTGACCTGTGAAGTGAATGGGAATGAGGTGGGGACCATCACAGCCCCATCTTTCTTTCCTTTGATGGTGACAGTTATCTCTGCAGTTCTCCAGGGTTGTGATCACTGCTTTCGATGTACTGTTTTGGCATCCCACTTGGTACTTCCTACCAGAATAGCCCTTACTCCGTCTGTGAGTATGTCAATGTAGGAATTCGGTCAGTTGCTAAGATTATCTATTTCAACTAGTCACTTGGCAACTCAGCTCCATAACTATAAGATGAATTCATAGTCCCTCTAGCCCTGCCCCAGGGTGCACTTGGGCCAGAATTCAGTTCATGTATTACCTAACCTCTATAAGCTCAAAATGTCAATGGCAGGCAGTGACATTTTGGGTCCCGGACATTAGTGTTTATTTGGAATTAGCAAGTGATAGTCACTAAAAAGTTTAGGAATTTGATTTTCTCCTGAGTAGTTACCTTTAAGGATCACATGGATTTGGGGGAAAGGCTGAGATGAAAGTGTGCATGCATTCTTAGGTACAGCATTTCTACAGCATCTCTCTTCAAGAGTATTTGGGCTGTGCTCAGAAGTCTTTGGGTCTGGGATTTCACTTAGTGCTGGGAATAGGGTAATAAGTCACATCTCTCTCACTCATAAGATGTCTCTGTTTCCCAGACCTAGAGCTGTGTTCTTTGTTGGTTTTGTTTTTGTTACACAAATCAAATAAACTTAGTGGGTTGTTTGTTGAGTACATTCCTTGGGATCCTACAATTAATTAACCGCAACCAGCAAGCTCTGTGGGTCAGACCAATGCGCTTTCCACCTTGCTGCCTATTTTGATGACCAGAGCCTACTTTTCTTCTGGTAATTAACTGCCTCCACCTGGCCTTCTCTGTTCCCTGCTTGCATCTGGGAGTGTATTTTAATTGCAGTTGCTCCCATCAGCATTCCTGCCTTCAAAAACAGCCAGTAATGAGGTGTGTATGTGTGTGTTTAAAACTTCTGGAGCCTTATGACGAGGATAAGAGAATCTTTTGAAGAAAGATTGGGAATGGTGAGTTACAAGCATGTGGTAGAACCAATAGAACATTTCTGCCTCCAGAAGTTTTTTTTTAACATTATGCCCAGTCTGGGGCCATGTGATGCCATCGTTCAAGTTCATTTCCCCCAGCAATAACTGAACCTTTGCCATCACTCTTACAACTCTTACCCAACTCCTGTCCCAGCCCCCCCAAAATGGAGGCTGTCATACATGAACCCCCTCATCTTCCAGCTCAGGCCTCTAAACTAACCCCCCTCCTGTCTTTCCCTCTGGTCTCAGTGGGTGAGGGGTCATCCATCCTACTGTTAATTCTATCCCCCCAACTCCTCTAGGACCATGACTTTGTCTTTTGGTTATTATGACACAATCCTGTATATTCATCTCTTTACAGATTTCTTTCCTGTAACAAAAAATTATCCTCTGATCCTTTTTATCTCTCTCTCTCACATACACACAACACAAACACATGGAGAAAGAGTGAGAGAAACACTTTCTCTGGACCTACATCACCCTCTAGCCTTTCCTTTGCAGCCAAATCCTGGAATCAACTGTTTACACTCTGTTTTTTCCACTTTTTCATCCACCATCCACTACTCAGTCCAAAGCAATTGGCCTGCTACTCAGGACATCTTTCTTAAATTACTTTTCCCAAAATCATCAATGATGAATCCTCTAATTGATACATTTCATGGACTTTTTGGTCTTTCATCTTAGATGATCTCTGCTGTTTACTGTAGGTGTCCCTCCCTTTCTGAAAATCTCTTCTCTGTGAGTTTCTATGATGCTGCTGCACTGAGCTTGGCTCCTACCTGTGTGCTCTATTGCCTACTTTTCTTATTGTGTTAATTGTCTGTGTACATTTAATAGAGGGTCTATCCTTGGCTCTTCTTTTTACTCTTCCCCCTCTTCCTGAGTGGCCTTTTTCACTCATGATTTCATCTTTAGCTGATACCTTCCAAAAGTTACGTTTATTCAAGCACAAATATCGTTTAGCTCCTACTATGTGCCAGGCACTGTCCTAGAAGATGGGACTATAACAGTGAGCAAAACAAAGTCCTGTTTTCCTTTGCTTGCCAAGGACAAGCACTAAGCAGATAAAATATATAATGTCAAATGATAAGTGCTCTAAAGAAAAAGTAGGATAAGGCAGTCAGACTGGGGCTGCTTTATTTAAAAGACACTTTTGTCTAACCTGTCTCACAGTGGTTCTCAAAGTGTGGTTCTGGACCAACAGCATCACCTGGTAACTTGTTAGAAACACAAATTCTCAGGTCCTATCCCAGACCTGCTGGATCAGAAAGCACGGTTGTGGGGATGGGGTCCAGCAATCTGTGCATCACAAGCACTCCAAGTGATTCTGATGTGTGGTCTAGAGCAGTTTCCCACCTCTCCTGCCCTGAATAGATTACAGATGGGCAGTCTAATAGTGATTTTTCTCAGCCTATAGGGCCAGCTTAGGGGCTGGGGGTAACCTCCAGCGCAAAGTAGCCCCCACCCAGGCTACCCAGAAAATTCAGAAGCCAACCAAATGGGGTCAGCGGGCCTCAACGTGGCTTGATAAAAGCCATCCAACAACCACTGATCTGAGCAAGAAACTGCCAAAGTTTGCTTCCGCTTCCGGGCTGCATCCGCGAGTGAAGCTGTGAACGGAGGATGCGCGGGCCGGCTTCCTGCAGGGCGCCTGTCCCCACACTTGCAGTAGCATCTGCTCCACGTGCACTGCGGCCGCTCTTACTAGTGCACGTGCTAGGCTCTCCAGCGCTTGGTCATTATTTTGTTACGAAACGTTTATTGGATTTGAAACCCATTCTTATTTTGACAAGAAATATCAAAATGACATTTGTTGATGAAAGAAATTAGATTCTTTAAGTTCAACTGTTGTAAATTTTCAAGTGATCATAAAAATGGTTTATATTTAAAACTTTTTAAATTGTGTAAAAGCTTTTCTCATCGATGGTAACAAAAATTTAAAAAGCTTATCATTAAAATGTCTTGACTAGGAATTTCATGTCGCTATTTCAAAAATAAAATTTATACTTGTGGAAGCAAACTCAAGATTCCACTTTAAATTTTAAAAGTATTTTATTTGTATACAAATTTAGTTTATTAATATTGGATCCCGAATACTTTTTAAAACCATGATTACATATCAAAAATGAAATTTGCTCACTATGTAGATGCCCTATATAGATGCCCTCAAATCCCCTTAAGTTTGCCCCAGTATGCCATTCAAATAGTATAATTTTCTGTGTTTGCCTTAATGGGAAAAGACTGGAAGTATTGATCTAGGATCTGTGCACCTACACTGGCCTCTCTCTCCCCACCTTCTTCTACCCCAAACCCCTTAATAACATTGAAACTGGCAAGGGACAAAGTAGAATACTCAGGGGTCACACAAGCCACCAGAAATAGAAAATGTATCTTTAGTGATGAGAACAGGGAGATTATAAATAAACGTATTGGAGCCCAAGCTGTCCTGGATCACTTTTCCATGTGTGGTTTCCTCTTTCAGTGGTTTTCTCTCTTGAAGACCCAGGAGAGGATGCTGCAGCCAGAGTCAGAAGCTCATGAAAGATTCAGGATCTTGGCCACAGAAACATGACCCCTCCTGAGCCTCAAACCTAAATATTGTCTACTTTACATTTCCAGACAAATACCCTTTAGACACTTCTAGCTCAATACCTCTGAAACTAAACTTACTGTGCCCACCTATCTTTAAACAAAATCTGTTTCCTCTCTTGTATTCCCTCAGTTGGATGACAGCCCCATTCACCAGTCACTTTGACCAGAGTCCCGAGTTCATCACCCTTTCCTCTGAACATAATAACCTCCCTCTCACCTGGATGGTTGCAAGAATCTCCTCCCTAGTCTCTCTCCATTCTCTTCCTATTCCACCTTGTTCACACAATGGCTCTTTTCAATTGCAAATCTGACCATATTATTCCATGCTTACAATGCCTTAATGGCTTCATTTGCTTGTAAGATAAAATCCATTTCTCTTATATGGTGTAAAAGGGTTCTCATTTCTTGAGCTGGTTACCTCTCTTGTCTCCTCTTTTGCCAATCTGTCAAGCCACTGAGTGACCTGCCATATATGAGGTGCTATCTTTTGCACTGCTCCCTCTGGCTAGAAACCCCAGCTCTCAAAGTTCTCTTACTTTAATATTGCCCAAGCTGGATCTTCTCTGACTCTACTCAGGTAGAATTACTCCCTTTTTGCAACTTCACAGTATACCATATAAATCAGTGGTTCTTAGCCAGGAGTGATTTTGATGCCATGGGGCAGACATTTGGCAATCTCAAAGACATCTTTGGTCATCACAGCTAGGGGTGGGTGCTACAGGCATCTAGTGGGTAGAGACTAGGGATGCTGTTAAAGATCCTACAATGCACAGGACAGCCCCCAACAACACAGAATCACTGGGTCCAAAATATCAATAGTGCTGAGGTTGAGAAACCCTAATACACAATACTTTATCACACCTATCCCCCTTTACATATACCTATCCCCCTTTACATATGTCTCTCCCTGTTATAAATTCCTTAAGGGCATGCACCATGTCTTACTTTTACGTCCTCAGAGGTGAACAGTGCTAAAAATATAGTAGATGCTCACTAAGTATTGGTGGGGTGAATTAACAAAAGTCAAGTAAGTCTATCTCACCCCAGCACCTAATGGGCCAACATTTGCATCTCCAGGCAGAAAGAGCGGGAACATAAGATGCTTAGGGTCAGTACATGTAGGGGAAGTGGATCAGCCAGAGGAGCTGCAATTATGCCCAACTGCTCAGCCTACTAAGGCCAAAATCTCCATCTTT
Source organism: Lepilemur ruficaudatus (assembly GCA_963574885.1). Classification (NCBI taxonomy): domain Eukaryota; kingdom Metazoa; phylum Chordata; class Mammalia; order Primates; family Lepilemuridae; genus Lepilemur; species Lepilemur ruficaudatus. Next base: position 30,308 of record CAUYRT010063607.1, on the reverse strand, counting down.
CTCAATTCCTCCATCCCCTCAAGTTCCCCACTCCATAACCCCACAAGATCATCAAATTCTGTTGATTCTTTCCCTCAGAAATATTTCCTGAATCCAGGCCATCCCCACTGCCAAAGCTGCAGATCAGGATCTCTTTAGCCTCACTTTCCTAGACCACTGTTGTGTCCTCCTAGTTATTCTCTCTGCCATCTACAAAATGAGAAAGTCAAATTTAATAAGTCCCTATAGTTTCCAGCTCTAAAATGATAAGATCTACAATTTCATCTAGTGCCAGTGAATTTTAGCTTTTCCATTAAATAATCCATATAAGTCAGTTCTCATGCCTTAATTTATCCATATGGATATAAAATGTCAACACTATATGGGAATAAGTATAATAATTTAGAAAGCCCTGCAATGTTTCATGACCTTTCACCTTGGAAACACAAACTCAAAAGTTAATAACTTTAATTGATCTTCCCCTTCTTCTAGTAGATGGGTTCCCACAGACGTCAGTCTCTTAAATGCAAACAAGGAGTAAAGCATTAAGACTTTAAAAATATGTGCATATATATTTTCAGCAAAGGGATGAGCAACACTTTCAATTAAAAAGGAATCTAAAAGAAAACAGCAGCATCATTTTAAGAGTAGCTGAGGCCAACCAGCTACACTCATATGCTAACTCAGCACTGCCCTCCCCAACTCCTCCACCTTCCAGACATGCCATGTTGACCTTTTTACCATGGAATGTGATACACCTTCTCAGATGTTGTCACTGTCTTTCATAATCCCAACAGACCTGTATGATAAGCAGGTACTTATATCGCTGTTATATATGGAGATAGAAAATGAACAACGATTATATAACTTGTCAGTGGTCAAAAGAGCAAAGGAGACTGAGGACAAGTGCCCAGCATGGGCTCCAATACCCAGTAGGGCCTTTTCTCATTAGTTTTTCTCTTACAAGAAATTTCTCTACCTTATTGGGAGACAAAATACAGTTTGGAGAATAGCATTTGGCCAGATATTCTGATTCATTCTTACAGTAAAAATTGAGGTGCAACTTAGGTATAAGAATCTATAGCTAGGAGCATAGATGAAGTTAACTCATGAAAGGCTGAGGGAAAAAAAATGAATAAATGCTATAAATAATTTCATGCTTTTCCTAACAGGGAAATCTCTACAGGATGATAAAGAAACTAGTTATGTTAAATAGCAAATATTAACTTGGGGAAATACTAAATAATCATGATACTTGTCCCTCTATGGGCCAAATGCAGCTTCAGAATTTTTCTCATTGTAGTGTTTTAGGCAGGGCCTATTCATTGAGGCAGGCACTTGAGAAGAAACATTTGCCCTCCCTCATGAAGCCCATGTTATAATCAGGTTTAAAGAGTTAAAAAAAAAAAACTATTTAATTACTTCATTACTAATCTTTTAATTACTTTATTCCCAATGGCCTAACTTGGAACACATGAAAGTAAGTAGTGGAATAGTTTTTCCAGACCCATTTGAGTTACTTCAGGTCTTCACTCTTTAATAAGGCTTTTGAAAGGAAAAACAAAAAAAGCTATTACTGTGTGAACTCAATAAGTACTGAAAAGTAAAAAATAAGTGAAACTTATTATTACCATTGTGTGATCTGAACTATTTGGGTGGAATCATAAATCTTGTGTGATGGGTTATTTAGACCAACCTCCCATTCAGTGAGAAATTATTAACAGAAAGTAAAAGAGAAACCTATTCAATGCTTCAAGTCCCTCAGAAGCAGATGGCACAGACAGCTCCCTAGTTTGCTGCTAGATCCAGCCTGGCCAGTGACCTTGAAAGAGCAGAACTCCAGCCTTCATCAAGGAAGCCAGGGAACAGGGCCTACGCAGGGACAAAAGTCCCTTTCCTAAAAACAGAGGTTAAACCTGATCCCTTCCCTTCTATAATCTTCAAGAAGCATTATATCAACAACAGGTTTAAGCACTAATAAAAATAAAGAAACATAAATAATTACAGAGAGAGAGAACTAATCTCAAAGACCATTTTCTTTCTCTCCTTTTAAAACGTAAATGCTCCCAGCAGTAGTCAGGCAACATCATTGTCTGTTAGTGCATTAGCAGAAAAAGTAGGGCCAGGATATAAACAAATACGTAGGAAAAAAAAAAAAAAGAAAGAAAGAAATAAGTAGGGAAAGGCCCCCTTGAAAGGACTCCAAGGAGGAAAGGGAGGGCTTGAGGAGAAATTTCTAATTTTACCTTAAAGTCACCCTAATTCGATGGCCTTTTGTAGATCCCTAAACCCTCTAGCATTATTTCACTTGGGAACACATAACTTATTCCTTACCACTTTTACAAACCATAAAACAAAATGCCATCACCCCTTCAGCAATGTGCGGGTCTCCGTGGCATTCAAGTAACTGAATCTTCTTTACAGCTCAAATCTTCATCACAGAAACCCACTTGCAAACACCATGCACCATGCCCTGGCACAGGGCTCCCACGCTAAACTGTCACTGCGTTAGCGTCGCACGCGGTCCGGGGTTGGCCGGCGCGGTCTGGGGCTCCCCCGCGTCGGCGAGCAGAGCCGCCGCCTCCCGCTGGTCTCCCGCGCCCCGCCCCGCCCCGCCCGACGGTCCTCATAGTCCTCGCCGCTCCACGCGCACCTGCGGCGACTCTGCGGCGATCGCGCTCCCGGGCCACCCGGCAGCTCCAAGCATGGAGAGGAGGGCGCGGAGCTCTTCCCGGGAGGCCCACGGGCGAGGCGGCCGGTCCCCCCACAAGGAGAACAAGAGGGCGAAGGCCGAAAGGGGCGGCGGAGGCCGCGGGCGCCGGGATGCCAGGCCCGAGCGGACGGGCTCCGGACGGGCGCGGGGCCGGGGGGAGCCCCGAGCGCCCGCCGCCACCGTGGTGGACGTAGATGAAGTCCGCGGCTCCGGCGAGGAGGGCACCGAGGTGGTGGCGCTGCTCGAGAGCGAGCGGCCGGAGGAAGGTACGGCTGCAGACAGGTCGGGCACCAGGAGGGAAGCCGCCTTTCCAAATGCCCCAGGCACGTCGTAAGGTGGAATGAGTCACACCACCGAGAGCCACCGAAGCCAGAGCAGACTGCTTGCTGGACGCTCAGGTTACCAGGAAAAGAAAGGCATGAGTTAGGAACCCAGCTACCTGCTACGGTGCGGTACAAAGTAATCAGAAGAAATCCAAGTAACATTACTAAATACCTCTGATCTCAGGGGCCAGCCATGGATGGGAGATGGGAGACAGTGTAGTCCAGGCTGGGACCGATCAACATGGTAAAGGAACCATGAAGTTGGTTTTTGTTGGCCTAGAAGGGCATACGGGCGGGCGTCTAATTTAAGTAAATACATGCATTAGCTGGGTGCTCTGGGCAATTATGTGGCTTATTCTTCTCTACTCTTCCTCACCTCTCAGTCTTATCTAAGAACATTTTAAACTATTTTTGGAGATGATAATTCTTTAAATAATTTTTTTAAAAAAGCAGATGCAGAATAGCCAAGTGGAAGAGCCAGACTCGAGTTTAAATCACAGCTTAACTAGTTGCTGGCCATGTGATCACAGGAACAGTCTTAACTATCTATCAAATAACAACAGTAGCTGCTTCCATGGGTAGTCGTGAGGATAAAATTAGAAAAGGCACCCAAAGCACTTTTTACAAAGCCCGGAGCAAAAAACATGCTCCATTTTAGCAGAATCCTTGCAAGCTAAAAGAGGCAAGTTAGATCAAAGGATGGAATGTAAAGAAAGGCGTCTCTTTTGCTTCTGTGGGTGAAGCAGCTCTTAGGAATAAATTTATCTACCTCCAGTCCTTTTGAATGGAAGGAAAAAAATCATTACAACTTAAGTAGTAGGATGACAGATGTTTAACAGAAAGTAAATAAAGAATAGTGTGTTATATTGCTTTCTGCTGGCTACAAAGTTTTAACATTTCCTGGCTACCAATAATGAGGTACAGGCTAGATCACTGAAAGCTACAATTTGAGAAAGATTTCTGCAGTTGGGATGTAGTTTAAATGAGCCATGTTAATTCTGTTTTGCCCAGCTGATGCCCTTTCATCAGTCAGAAACATCTAGTCATTAAAGAGTTGTTATGTTCAATGCTATAGCAATGTTGCGGTTAGAGAGCTCATAGCCATTGTGTGGCAGATCACAGTGGTGTGGTAGGCAAAGAAGGGAACTGCCATTTATGGAACCCCTGCTATGTGCCAAGCACACACTGGGTGTTTACTGAGTTATCTAATCCCTTATGATCCTCTTATTACAGATGAAAAATTAAGTAACTTGCCCGAGTCCCATAGCTGAGAAGTGGAAAGCCAGAATTCCAGAGTAAGACAGTCTGCTTAAAATGCTCTCCCTTGCATGGTGCTGCCCTTGATTTCTGGTCACGGTCCCAGCTACCAACTAGTTGTGGTTGTGGGCACCTTTGTGGGCCTCAATCTCTCCAGCTACAAAGTAACTAGAGCAAGAGACTCTCCCAAAATGGGTGAGAAGTCCCACTAAGGATGAGGCAGCTTTTGTGACAGGGAGGTTTCCCCTGTTCCCAAGGAATAGGGAGCAGCAGCGCCTCCTGTTCTCACTTGGCACCACTCCCCCATACGCAGGCTGCTTAAGACAGGCGTCAGCTTTCTAAAATTTGGGGGATTCTTGGACTATGTCTAAAGGCTCTTCCTGCTTCAACTTTTAATGTTTCACTATTAACTTAAACCAAACAAATTGGATATTAAAGCAACTTATTCCAAGAGAATAATATTTTGTGAGTAAAGCTGTAAGTTAGTGTTGAGTATAGAAATCAGTTTTCTATTCACATCCCTAACTACTGTATTAAAGAATTTTTGAGGCCTTTCTACATTTATTAAATGTAATTTGGTCTGTATGTGCATTTATTTTTACTTGCCACGGCTACCACTGGTAACTAATTAAAAATGGCAGGGATACTGTTAGTCAGTATCTTGAGATTACAAAAATTAATATGATGTTGGCAGAGCAGCATTTTCCAAGTAGGTTCCGAGGGGAATAAGTTCCATAGAATGTCAGTGAACGTTCCTTGGAGAAAATATTACCTGGTCAAATGTCTCAAAAACACTAGAGTAAACAAAGCTAAGAATGATTCTTTACTGCAGAGATTCTCATAACTTCAATATACTGACAAGCATCAGGAACTCCAGGAATGGGACACAGTGCCCAGTATTCTCTAAATTCATTTGCCCGGGAAACTTTTCCTTTGTGGGGCACCTTGTGGGATTAGTATTCTGTGGGGACAGCCTTTGGAACTGCTATACTATGACATTTAGTGCTGATTTTGATTTTGTACTGGTGCAGCTTACATATCTGTCCTCTTCAAGTGATATGCACATCAATTTGGTGATAACCTTTCCAAGCATGAAAATCAAATTTTCAGACCTACCAATTAGTTATCCTTTTCCTCCCCATCCCTTAAAAATAGGCTTTTTACCATTACCTAATCTTTAGTCCTCTAAAGCAGTCCCCACCCTTTTTGGCACCAGGGACCAGTTTCATGTTAGACAATTTTTCCACGGATGGGGGGTGGGGGTGGTGTAGGCAGAGCTCAGGTGATGATGCCAGTGATAGGGAGCAGCTGTAAATGCAGATGAAGCCTCACTCGATGTGCTCCCACCGCTCACCTCCTGCTGTGCAGCTGGCTTCTCCTAAGTTTCATGGAAAACATGGGCAGGAGTTTTCATGGGTTTTCCATGGGCAGGGGTTGGGGGAGTTGGAGGGGGGAGGTGGCACAGTAGAGCTCTACGTCCCCTTCCTGGGGGTTGGGGGCCACAGCTTTATTTATGAGATTTTTGAACTGGCAAATAGTATCACTTTGGGCAGTTTTCTAGTACCTGGAGATTAAAATTCTCGAGATTTTCATAACTATTACATTTAAATCATTGTCACTATCCACTTCTCCTTTCTTCCTACATTCAACAAAGATTTATTGAGCACCTATATTGTGTCAGGTGCTATTCTAAGGCCAGAAGGCACAATGTCAACAAGAAGAACACAAGAAGCTTGTGTTCTCAAGGCTGACTTTTCTTGATATCATTTCATTTATCACCCAAGCATCCTGGATGTTTTGCACTCTAGTTCCTTATAACTTTTTTTACAGACATTAGCCAGCTAATATTACCCCATGTACGTGATTTTCAAAGACCTGTCTGTAAATCAAGACCTTCATCCAAAGAGGGGCTCGAATGGAGTTATTTCAGATATTAGGGCAGGTCCTGGAAGGGGAAGTTATTTCATGAAAGATGTGCCTCTGGACACATGTAGTTCAAATCACTTCAAATACCAAACAAAGCTGACAGATGTAAAGCACAGTTCAGGGCTTTTTATGTGTGTATGTCATTTTATCCTTATGCCAGAGACAGGAGATATAACTCATGAGCCAGTTATTATGAGGTAGTTATGAAATATTAGCATCTGCATTGTATAGTTGGGAAACTAGGTTTGAAAAGATCATGTGCCTTGCTTAAGGTCATATGGATATGAAACTGTAGAGCCAGAACTGGAACCCAGACCTTCTTCCCAGATTCTGTGCTGTTGCAGTGTACCCCACCACCTTTCTAGGAGCCTGTTTCCACCTCCCATAAGCCCACACAGACAACACCCCAGCCCTGGGAATTCTGAATACTCTGATATCTGGCTCATTCTAATATTTCCAGGAAAATCTCCAAGCTGCTCTGACCCCAGTACCAAGAACTGGACCAACAAGTGCTAGTCAATGAGTATGGTGAATTTTCAATATAATTTTTTTTTTTTTTAAGGCATCAAGACCTCTGGTTTAGGGGCCTGTGAGTGGCTTCTTGTCCTCATTTCCCTGCTCTTCATCATTGTGACCTTCCCTTTTTCCATCTGGTTCTGCATAAAGGTAAGATTCCATGAGGACCCAATAGGTAATTTCCTGGTGCCTCTCACTCACTGCACCCCGCCCATTCTCATCTCTGTGTTTTGGTACATGTTGTTGCTCTGTATGGAATGCCCTTACCCTCAACTCATCTTCCAGGAGAGCTTGTATTCCTCAAGACCTTGCTCAAATGTAACTGTGAAGCCTTCCTTGACTCCTCCAGACTATGATTCCCTTCCTTGTGCTCCTGTGTCACACTGCTTTCACGTGGTTCTAGCACTTACCACACATATTATACGTGTTAACACCCTATCTCTCCCATTAAACTGAGAGGCACTTCAGGGCAGGGGCTACATCTAGTTCATGTGCACTCTGTGACACAAAGACTGGCCCAGAATGGCTCATGACATCCTCTCCTCACACTTCCAGGAAATTTCTTTGGCTGCTTCTATAGACCATGAGTGATGGCTGTTGTTGGCCCATAGGCAGTTACACATGACTGCCCCCTAAGTAAATGAAGACCTGTGTCAGTTCAGGAAGTACATACCAAGATAGAATTAGAAGAGTAAGGGGTTTATTGGGAGGCATGGCCTGTGAAAGATTAAGGGGAGAGAGAACAAGAGTGGGCTGGGGAAGTCTTCAGACAACAATGCAGATCTGACACTTGTGATCTGAGAAAGGGAAGAAAAGATTGGGCAGCAAGAGCCTCAGACTAGGGTGCAGCTTTGAGAAAGTCTTGACCAGCCCAAAAGGGAACCTCAGAGCAAAGTCTGCTTCATAGGAGTCCCATGACGGGCAGAAATGGCAAAGACCTAGTCTTACAAATGACGTTCTTAGTCATTGGCTGGAACTGTCAAGGAAGAGCATGTCCTTGATGAAACACTACAGACACTGCTGGGACTGTTGTTGGTTGTAATCCTCAATGGCAGGCAGAGGCTTCTTCCTCTTCCCCTTCCCTTCCCTACCACTCCTCCGCCTTCCCTCTGCTCCTCCATGAAAGGATGTTGAATTTTGTCAAATGCATTTTCTGCATCTATTGAGATGATCACATGGTATTTGGCCTTTATTATATTGATATGGTCTACATATCCATTAATTTTTGGATATTAAAATCCCACTAGATCATGTTGTATAATCTTTATTATATGTTACTTGATTCAGGTTGCTAACAGTTTGTTGAAGATTTTTGCATCTATTAATATATTCATAAGAGATATTGGTTTGTATTTTTCTTGTGATGGTTCTGCCTTGTTTTGGTATCAGGGTAACACGGGCCTTAAAGAATGTGTTGGGAAAATTTCCCTATGTTCTATATTTTGGGAGAATTTGGGAAAAATTGGTATTAATTCCTTTTTTTTTTTTACTTGAAAAACTTTGAGGTCATGTTGCAGCAGCAATTAAAGCTTCTATTTCCTTCACATTCAAGTCCAAGGAACAAATATCGATTCTGAGTTAGACTTCAATGTACCCAATAAGGAAAAATGTACTATTGAATCACAACCATCAATACTAAAAAGTATTACAACAACAAATCCAATTACTGGCTCGAACTATTATAGCACCTCTTGTGGACTCTAAGAGCCACTTGTACTCTTCCACCATTTGCTCTTTCTTCTTCCAATAGAAATACTAATGCAGACAATGTTTACAAAAAGCGACCAATGTATCAGAAAAGTCATTCCCATTCAGAGTGACTTAAAAGGTCTAAATATGTGCCAAATAAAACTCTGAAAGAATGGAAAATAAAAGAGATGCTGACAATAATGCTACCGCCCAGCTGCCAGCTATCCACGTAGATCACACAGTGCCCCAAGCATTTTAAAGCAGACTGCAATTCTGCATTCAGATCAAATTATAATTATTCAAATCCTATTTCCTACAAGATGACTATTAAGCTGCATCCCAAGCATCCTGCCATGGGTCTCCTCCTCCCCTCCTACTTCTTCAAGTTTCACCAACAGAGGGGAGGCTATAAAGGGTCCTAGGCAGACTAAAACTAAGAAATCAGGTCTGACTTTCTCTCCCTAATATTCCTTGTATGCTGTTTAAGAGAATCTTTAACGTATTTTATTAAGTACAACGAAAAATGAGAAAGGCACGACACGGAGGTGGCGGAGGAGGCAAGAAAAAAAAGGCACTAAGTCACCACGGTCGTCCAACATGCAGCCCCTTAGGAAGATGAGAGGAAAGACCCCAACAGGAGTCCCAGGGAGCAGAGACATCGTGCTCGGCTGCCCCACGCACACGGGCGGGCGCGCCGCGGTGTCGCCTGCGGGCGGCGGAGGGAAACGCTACCGCTGAGGCTCCTCTGGGAGCGCCCGTGTCTCCAGAGCCCCCACGTGGCCATTCGCGGGAGTCCCGACTCCGGGGAGGTGCGTGAGGCGGCGGGCCTGCAGCGCCGCCAGCCCTGGGAAGCCGAGAGATGAGCCCCGGGGAGAGGGGAGAAACCCGAGATGAGCCTCCGAGAACATTCGATCTCGAACCTTTACTTTGAAAATAACTTTTTCTACAAAAGAAAGAAGGCTCCGCAGTCTGCCGCGCGGCGCCCTCCCGCTCGCCCGCCTTACCGAACCTTGGCATCTCTGCGGCCCGCTCCCCGCCGGGTGTCTGCCCGCCGCCGTCGCCGCCGCCGGAGTCCCCACCCACGCACCGCCGCGCCGCCCTCCCGCGGCGGAATGGCCCGGGACGCCTTCTTCCGCCCGCCCACCGCACACCGGCGCCCGCCACCCGCCCAGCCTCCGCCTCAGAACGGTGGCGTTAATTCCTTGCAAAGCTGCGGTGGCTCACGCCTGTAATCCTAGTACTCTGAGAAGCCGAGGTGGGAGGATCGCTCAAGGTCAGGAGTTGGAGACCAGCCTGAGCAAGAGAGAGACCCTGTCTCTACTAAAAACAGAAAAAAATTAATTGGCCAACTAAAATACATAGAAAAAATTAGCCGGGCATGGTGGCACATGCCTGTAGTCCCAGCTACTCGGGAGGCTGAGGCAGAAGGATCGCCTGAGCCCAGGAGTTTGAGGTTGCTGTGAGCTAGGCTGACACCACCGCACTCTAGCCCGGGCAACAGAGACTCTGTCTCAGAAAAAAAAAAAAAAATGTGTGGCAGAATTCCTCAGCGAAACCATCTGGTCCTGAGGAAGTGTTAATTTTTTTTTAAATTATTTTTAATTTTTTTCCCAGCTTTATTGAAGTATACTCAAATAAGAATTATATATATTTCGGAATACAATGTGATGTTTTGATATACATATATTGTGAAATAATTATCATAATCAAGCTAATTAACTTATCACTTCACAGAATTATGATTTTGTGTGTGGGGGGGGTGGTAAGCACCCTTAAGACCCAACTATCTTAGCAAACTTCAAGTATACAATACAGTACTTGATTAACTATAGTCATCATACTGTACATTAGATCTCCAGAACTTACATTTCCTGCATAACTGAATCTGTATCCTTTGACCAACATCTCTTCATTTCCCCCAGCCTCAGCCCCTGGTAACCACCATTCCACTCTCTGCTTCTATGGGTTCAATTTTTTTGGATTCCACATAAAAGTGCAAGCATGTGCTAATTTGTCTTTCTGTGTCTGGCTTATTTAACTTGCATAATGTCCTTCAAGTTCATCCATGTTGTTGCAAATGGCAGGATTTCCTTCTTTTTAAAGACTGAATAATATTCATGTTCATGTATATATACATACGTATATACACATACACCCCTGTACATACATGTATATATACGTACACCGCATTTTCTTTATTCATTCATCTGTTATTAATGGACACTTAGGTTGTTTCCATATCTTGGCTATTGTGAATAATGAATGCTGCAGTGAATAGGGGGCTGTATATCTCTTCAAGATACTGATTTCGTTTCCTTTGGATATATATTCAGAAGTAGGATTGCTGGATCATGTAGTAGTTATATTTTTAATTTTCTAAGGAACCTCCATAGTGTTTTCCATAATGGCTGTGTCAATTATATTCCCATCAACAGTGGACAAGTGTTCCCTTTTCCTCTCATTGTGGTCAGTTTTAAAACTACTAATTCAATCTTTTACTTATAGGTCTTTTCAGTTTTTCTTTTTCTTCCTGCATTAGTTTTGCTAGTTTATGTCTCTGTAGGAATTTGTCCATTTCATCTAAGATATCTAATGTGTTGGCATACTGTTTTTCCTAGTGTTTTCTCTTATAGTCTTTTTTATCTCTGTAAGGACAGTAGTAATGATCCCTTCTTTCCTTCCTGATTTTGATAATTTGAGTCTTCTCTCTTTTTACTGCATCAGACTAGCTAAATATTTGTCAATTTTGTTGATCTTTTCAAAGGATCAACTTTTGGTTCCATTGATTTTCTCTATTGTTTTTCTATTCTCCATTGCATTTATTTCCACTGTAATCTATATTATTTTCTTCTTTCTATTTGCTTTAGATTTTGTTTGCTTTTTTATTTTCAGTGTTTTAAGGTAGAGGATTAGGGTATATTTTGAGATATTTCCTCTATTTTATTATAGACATTTACAGCTATAAATTTTCCTCTATGTACTGCTTTAGTTGCATCCCATACATTTTGGTATCTTGTATTTTTGTTTTTGTTCATCTCAAAATATTTTCTCATTTCCCTTGTAATTTATTCTTTAACCCATTGGTTAGAGTGTGTTGTTTACTTTTCATATATTGGTAAATTTCCCAAATTTTCTTCTGTTATTTATTTCTAATTTAATTTCATTGTAATCAGGGAATATACTTTATATGATTTCAGTCCTTTCCAATCTGTTTAAGTTTGTTCTATCACCTAATATATGATCTGTCCTAGAGATGATTCATGTGTGCTTGAGAAGAATGTGTATTCTGCTGTTGGTGGTGGAATTATGTATCGATGTCTGTTAGTTCTATTTGTTGATAGTGTTGTTCAAGTCTTCTGTTTCTTGTTAATCTGTCCAGTTGCTCCTTCCATTGTTGAAAATGGAGTACTGAAGTATCCAACTCTTATTTCTACCTTCAGTTCTTTTGTTTTTTGCTTCTTGTATTTTGGAGGTCTGGTTTTAGGTACATATGTGCTCGTCATCATTATACTTTCCTAATGCATTGACCCTTTTACCATACAATGCCCCTCTTTATTGCCGGTAACATGTTTGCTTCATTTTAAAGTCCATTATGCCTGATATTAGTATATCCACTCCTATGCTCCTTTAGTTACTGTTTGTGTAATATATCTTTTTCTGTCTTTTACTTTCAGTTTATTCATATCGTTGAATATAAAATATGTCTCTCCTATAGACAGTGTATAGTTGGCAGCAGGCTCTTCTTGAAGGGTTATCTGAGCACCTGTATGACTGCCACAAGATCCAACACTGACTGATTCAGTCATGATTGGTGGAAAAGGCTCTCAGATATAGTAACTTAAGGTGGTAAAGCCTAAGAAGCCAACTGAGTAAAAGACATAGCAGTAGAACCAGGCAGTTACATTTGAGCAAGGTCTTGAAGGAGTAAGACTCCCCTCTTCATCTCTGGGAAGAATTTGTTTCTTCCAATAAAGCAGAAAAGAAATAAGTACTGCTAGGAAACCAAGCAACTGGGAATTGCTGGGGCATACTCTGGAGACCAAACTGTCATTTGTTCTTATTGTTTCAACAAGCAAGGCAGTGTTCTGGCACAGGAGTTGTAAACCTCAAAGACAAACAAGACATGGTTCCTAACTTCAAGAAACTTACAGGTAGTAGAACCTGTTACCTTAAGAAACACACTATAAAATGTGCTTATTTTGGTCTCTATTATGTTTTTATATTTGGCTAGTTATTCAATGGAGCTTTTTAAAGTATAGGGAGGATGAGGAAGGAAAATGACTGCCTACAGTCACAAACCATTCCTTTCTTCATTCATTATTTATTGAACACTTACTATGTATCAGGCATTTTTTTAGGCATTGAGAAGAAATGATTTATTTAATATTATCAAGGAGTTCATAGTCTGGTAGAATATATATAAAGATAAACAGACCAACAAGTTAATGATAAACAACCAATAGAACTCAGATTTTGGGATTTTGGTACTGGGCCAGAAATGCAGAAACTTTCCTATTGCTCTTCTAATAGACAGACATTTCTACACAGAGATCCTTTTTTGTCACTTAAAAATACCTCTACACACTTTCAGGGCACACTCAATTTTTCTAGATCTATCACCAATGAGAATTGACAAATTAAAATCCAATAGAATCACTTTGAAGCAGCCTGAGGAAAAAAATGCAGTTTGAAATAAAATATCACAAGTGGTATTAAAATATATTCCCTCTTTCTGTTAAATAGCTAATGAGTGATATGATTGATATACATATAAGCTAATAATGCAGAAGTTATTGTAAAATACAAGATTAAACATGCCCTGATAAGATTTCTTCGATTTATGGAAAGTTGGACATAGTAGAGACATTAGTTTTTAGATAATCATGAGTCTTTAATCAAAATTCCATCCTTGCACTCAAAAATTAACATGGCCAATATACTTTTTCATTGGTTTCTGAAATTGTACTCTTACTAAATGTAGATTCTAGAACTTTAAGTATTAATAGAAACTTTTTCTTGGTTATGAAAACAAAAGATTTCTGATACCTAGGATCACTATTATGCCAAGGCCTTTTGAAGACTTTGTTTTTCTTTCTTGGAGTAATTTGAAAGTATTAAATTTCTCTTTAGGTTGTACAGGAGTATGAAAGAGTAATTATATTCCGACTGGGACATATGCTTCCTGGAAGAGCCAAAGGCCCTGGTAAGAAACACACTTTCTTTTTTTTAACACCCCACCTCCTGACTTGCCAATTTCTTCGATCCATGCATTTTGTGATATAGACCTCAGGTTACATGAAGTGACTTGATTCATGATATCTGCATCTTCCAATCTGTTACCTATAATACAGGTTATTAGGAAATTGTTCAGAGAGCATTACTACCAGGTCACAGGTGGCCAAGAGAAAGAAAGAGAGCCACATGCTAGGGCCAGGCTGGCTGAAATAGCAAGTCAGTTTAGGACCCATGGCTGGGGACTGGTTTGAATACAATGTGTGTATGGTCAGAGTCCTGTGAATTCTCAGAGAAAAGCTTAGCTACTTCAGAAACCTGGGGGTCAGATCAAATCATGAGAGACAGGAAAAGTTCAGCATCTAAGTAACAAATTGGTCTTTAGTTGGTGGCATTTAAGAAACATAGATTGAGCACTTCTTGTGTTTCAGACACTGTACTATCAGGGATACAAATATGGATGAATAAGACGTGGTCTCTGATCTCCAGGACCTTAAAACCTAGTGGAGTTGCTATCCAGAAGTCCAAGCTGTTAATGGGGCACAAATAGTAGTATGGTTAGTCTGAAAAGTCTAGTAGTTGCAGTTTGGAAATCGAAGCCCGCGAGGAAGGTGTGAGAAGGAACAAAGTCCCATTGTGCATGTATTGGAGAGGGTCTGAGTTCCAAGCCAGGCCTACAAAACCAGGTAGAGAATAGAGACAAGACTAAGAGGCATAAATCAGAGTTTGAATATTTAGAACCAATAGATGGGTCCATACAAAAGTGGAACCAGACCCTGTAGTTCCAAGACATGGATGTCTTCTTCTGTCCCTGGTTTTTGGGAACCTTCTTGATTGGGGCTGAGAAAGGCTTGTAGCTAGGCTGTTCCCCAGATGGATCCTGTGTTCTGTGAGGTTCTGTTTCTTCCAACAAAGCATTGGCTCTTGCCCAGGAATTCAGATTTTAAGAAATACCACACAGAAGTTGCTGGCTCTAAAATTTGACACCTGGGTAAACTCGTGGATTCAAAAACAATTTTGAAGAGCGCCTAATAGGCACTAAGTCAGACACTAAGGCTAACAATAACATATAGGACATTCTACTTAGGGAGCTCCTAGTGAAAGGACAGATATATAACTGAGATCTGGAGGGCCCAGCACCATGACTAAAGTGATCACACAGCCCAGTCTGCTGGGGATAATCCCTCTTTACACTTGTTGTCCCAGAGCAAGTTGTAATAGTGTTCTGTTTTTACCCTCAAAAGTGTCTCAGATTGAACAACAAATTATATGGTAACCTTAGATACAACAAAGATAGTATAGGGGTGGAGGTGGGATTGCGCAACGGTCTGTGTGTAGTTGGAAGCCAAAAACAACAATGCAGCATGCAGCTTGACCCTGAAAAAGTGAATCCCAAACATCTCCATCCTAGCTATTCACCTGTCACTTCCCTCTCCCCTTCTTCTAGGTCTTTTCTTTTTTTTGCCCTGCCTGGATACCTACCACAAGGTTGACCTTCGTCTCCAAACTTTGGAGATACCCTTTCATGAGGTAAGCCAAAGGGTGGCTTTTGCTTTCTCTCTCTATTTTCCATGGCCTACTGACCAACACTGGCCGAGGGCAAAATGACTAATTATGTTCAAAAATAGGAAAGAAAAGTGGAGATACGGACTACATCAGAATTAAAAACTTTTGTGCATCAAAGGAAACAATCAACAGAGTGAAAAGGCAACCTATGGAATGGGAGAAAATACTTGCAAATCATATATTGCATAAGGGGTTAATATCTAGGATGTATAAAGAACTCATACATCTCAATGACAAAAAAGCAAACAACCTGATTTTAAAATGGGCAAAGGACTTTGTGACGGTTAATCCTATGTGTCAACTTGGCCATGCCATGATCATTTGACCTATATTTGGTCAAATACATCTAGATGTTATTGTGAAGGTATTTTTTAAGATGAGATTAACATTTAAACCAGTAGACTTTGAGTAAATCAGATTATCCTCCATAATGTGGGTGGGCCTTGTCCAATCAGTTGAAAGCCTGAAGAAAAAAACTGACTTCCCCTTGAGGAGGAGGGAATTCTGCCAGGAGACAACATCAATTCTTCCCTGGCTCCAGCCTGAAGATTTTGGACTTGCCAGCCCCCACAATAACATGAGCCAATTCCTTTAGATCAATCTCTCTCTCTTTCTCTCTCCTCTACATGTGTGTGTATGTGTGTGCATGTGTGTGCCATATATATTAAGTATATATGCATACACACATTCTATCCTGTTTCTCTGGAGAACACTGACTCATACAGACTTCAACAGACATTTCTCCAAAGATGACATACAAGGAAGGTGAAGATATACAAATGGGCAACAAACAGATAAAAGATGTTCAACATCACTAATCACTAGGGAAATGCAAATCAAAACCACAAGATACCACTTCATACCCATTAAGATGATTACTATTTAAAAAAAAAAACAACAGAAAATAACAAGTGTTAAAGAGGATGTAGAGAAATTAGAATCCTTATACACTGTTAGTGGGAATGTAAAATTGTGCAGCCACTATAGAAAACAGTATGGCAGCTCCTCAAAACGTTAAAAATAGCATTACTATATGACCCAGCAATTCTACTTCTGTATATATATTTAAAAGAACTGAAAGCAAGTCTTGAAGAAATATTTGTGCATGTATGTTCATAGCAGCATTATTCACAATAGCCAAAAGGTAGAAGCAACCCAAGTGTCCACTGATGGCTGAATAGATAAACAAAATGTGATATATAACCTATGATGAAATATTATTCAGCCTTGAAAATTCTGATATATTCTACAACATGGATGAATCTTGAAGATATTATGTTAAATGAAATAATTCAGTTGCACACTGTACACAAAAGAACAAATACTTTATAATCCTACTTATATGGGGTACCCAGAGCAGTCAGATTCATGGGGACAGAAATTAGAATGCTGGTTGACAAGAGATAGGGGGAGGAGGGAATGGGGAATTGTTGTTTAATGGGATTCAGTTTTACAAGATGAAATGAATTCTGGAGATTGGTTGTACAACAATGTGAATGTATTTAACACTACAAAGTGTACACTTAGGATGGTAAATTTTATGTTATCTACATTTTACCACAATTAAATTTTTTTACAAGAAAAATAGAGATAATATCCAGATTTTTCTATCACTGATTCAGATTTGTAAGTGTTTCCTAAATTGTCTCCCACTTTTAGTCTGAGGTTCTCTCTCATTCTTTCTTTGGGTAAATAGAAATTTTAAAAAAAAAAAAGCTTAATTTAGATAATAAAACAAAAGAAAGAAATAAAACTTACCCATAATCTCAAGCAGATATTTGTACACAGATGTTCACAGCAGCATTAGTCACGTTAGCTACAATGTGGAAGCAACCCAAGTGATCATCACCAGGTAAATGGATAAGCAAAATGTCATATATACATACAATGGAATATTATTCAGCCCTAAAATGGAAATTCTGACATATGCTACAACATGGATGAACCTTGAGGACATTATGCTAAGTGAAACAAGGAGTCACAAAAAGATAAATACCATATGATTCCATATATATGAGGTGCTTTGAGTAATCAAAATCATAGGGACAGACAGTAGAATGGTGGTTGCCAGTGGCTGGAGGAGGAGAAAATGGAGAGTTATTATTTAATGGGTACAGAGTTTCTGCTTTACAAGATAAAGAGAGTTATGGAGATGGATGGTGGGGACAATAGGCACAATATTATGAATGTATTTAATATCACTGAACTCCACTTAAAATGGGTAAGATGATTTTATGTTATATGTATTTTAACGCAATTTAGAAAATGGAAAAAATCTTACCCCTAATCCTACTACCCACAGATAACTTGATATTTAGAGTGTATCCTCTCAGGCTTTTCTATGTACATGGTTATATTAATATTTACATTAAATAAATATTTAATATAATATTTTACAAATAAAAATATTTATTATATATTTACATATGTGTTTATATATGTATTGTATCATACCATATATACTATTTTGTAACATGCCTTTTTATACAATATATTGTGATTATCTTTTCATGTATTAGCTATATTTCTACTCCTTTATTTTAAAGAGACACATAGCATTTCATTCTGTAGCTGTATTACAATTTATTCAACCAATTCCCTATTGTTGATGTTAAATTCTTCCCATTTTTTAATTCCAATAAGGAATACTGTGAATAATATCCTTCTAGCTAAATCCCTAAAATATGACCTTTTGATAAGTATCTGAAAATGGAAATGTTAAGAATATAAATCTTTTTAGGGCTTTTAATATGTATCACCAAATTGCTCCCTAGTGTACAGTCTGGCAAGCAATGCATTAGATTGCTTGTTTCCTAAAACATGATTCTCTTCTAGCAGATTTTTTTTTTTTGGCATCAGTTTACAAAGACCTGATACAGAATCAACTGAATGTTCTCATAGAAGAAAATTATTCCTGAATTTTCTAACAAAAGGATTTATAACAGGATTCCTTTAAATTGTGACTTCATTAGTGTATTTAATAAAAATTCCATCATTTTTAGGTTAGGCGTGGTGGCTCACACCTGTAATCCTAGCACTTTGGAAGGCCAAGGTGGGAGGATCGCTTGAGCCCAGGAGTTCAAGACCAGCCTGGACAATAGCAAGACCCTGTCTCTACTAAAAATAGAAAAATTAGCCTGACCTGGTGGTGCATGCCTGTAATCCCAGCTACTTGGGAGACTGAGGCAGGAAGGTTGCTTGAGCCCAGGAGTTCAAGGCTGCAGTGAGCTATGATGATGCCACTGCACTCCAGCCAGCCCAGGCAACAAAGAGAGACCCTGTCTCAAAAAACAAAAACAAAAAAATTCCATAATTTTCAAAAACATGTCTATTTTGAATAAAGGGCAGGTCAACTATTCTTTTTTTTTCTTCTTTGCTATAATCTTACACTGAGAAAATTATCTTTGAATACGTTTAGTTCCTCTGTCCTCTCATGGGAAAGGAGCGCAAGAATTAAGCCGGTCATCCAAACATTTTTCTGCCTAGGTTGTGACCAAAGACATGTTTATAATGGAAATAGATGCTGTTTGCTACTACCGAATGGAAAATGCCTCTCTTCTCCTAAGCAGTCTTGCTCACGTGTCCAAAGCTGTCCAATTTCTTGTGCAAACCACCATGAAGCGTCTCCTAGCACATCGATCCCTCACTGAAATTCTTCTCGAGAGGAAAAGCATTGCCCAAGATGTAAAGGTACATACATAAATTTAATATTGAAAATGTTGAAATATATTTTAGTCATTTGTTTATTGCCCATTTGTTAAATCTTCCATGTGCCAGTCATTCACTGTTCAAGATACCATCCCTTAGGGAGCTTATAGCTAGTTCAGAGGTTGCCAAATTGACCCTCAGTCAATTATAGTCACTAGTGTGGTACTGGTGAGTCAATCATTGCCACAGTTTTTGCTCTCAACTCTCCCCAAGCGACTTTAAATTCCTTGTGAAGTAGTCACAAAGCACAGAGTGTTGGGAGTGGTTGTTGACAGGAGTGGTGGGGCTGGTGGGAAGGGACAGGAGGAGTTGCTGGTACACTAAGCTGAGAAGGCATGGTTCCTGGGAACTTAACATGCTAGCTGGGGACACAAGTATGCTGTGTGCAAAGTTAAATAACAAGTTCAAATAAGACTTTCAGATAAAAAGAGGTAAGATGTCCCAGACCCTTGCATGATTAATTACCCAATCAATTGTCTAGATTTAATTGATTTGGAATTAGATAGGGGAGAAGAGCAAGGCGCCTCATGTGGCCCACAGGCAGCAAGCCCAGCAATCTCATCCATGGCCAGCGTAGGCATGTTTGATTCTTACCAAGACAAGCTGGGAAAAGTATTAATATTAAGAAGACAAGTGAGAAGAAAGCAGGATTCCAGGCAGTAGGCCAGTCAAGTGACAATTACCAGCAGCACTGGAGCCTGTCACTGAAGCCATGGAGGAACCCAGGCGCAGAATTGGGCTAGGAGATTGTGAATCATGTCTAGCGGGAAGGAGAACTTCAACTGGAGGGACCCTAAGAATTATAGGCATTGATAATGATTCTGTCCCATAAAGGACACCCTCCTTCACTCTCTCTTCCTTATTTATCCCTCTCCTGTAAAGGATAAAGTCCAGATGCTTGGCATTCAGGCTTTCCCTTGTTACACTGAATTATATTAATAATATATATACAGATATTCCTCAACTTACAATAAGGCTATGTCACAAAAAGCCTATTGTAAAGTAAAAAATATTGTAAGTTGAAAACGCGTTTAATGCTCTAACAAACCCATCATAAAGTAAAAAAAACATAATTTGAACCATCATAAGTTGGGGACTGTCTATACTTACATATTAGTCTTCCCAGATTATAAACTCCATAATGGCAGAGGCCATACTTTATCCATCTCTTTGTCCTCAGCATGGACTTGTCATACAGCAGACAGATAATGTTTTTTGGATGAATGAATAAATGACCCAACTGTTGTAGTCTCACCTTTTGCCATCCTTCCCCCACTGAATCTGGAACTCTAACCTACTTCATGTTTTCCAGCATTCAGCACTTCCATATACAGTTCCATGCCTCCTCTGGGGCTGTCTCCTCTGCATTGCATACTTCCCTTTTCTCCACTGGAAAATCTTACTTGTCCTTTAAGATACTACCTCCTCTGTGATGTTTTTGACAACTTTCCTTACTCTCACTAATACCCCAAATTAGTCATTCTTCTAAGGGTTCTCACTGCACTAATCTTACTATTTATTTAGCCACTAAGAGATTATCAGAAAACAAGTTCAAAAAGAAAAGAGTCTGGGCTGACATGGAGAATTCCATGCCCTGCTCCTTTTTTTCCAGAACCCACAATTCATTTTCTTCCCTCTCCTGCTTCCAACTTCCATGGGGGAGTCAGGAGGCTGAGAAGCAGGGGAAACTGATGCTACCAGCAGTAAGGAGGTGAAAATACCCTATAAATGAAAGCCATTTGGAAGAGAGGCAAGAAACTCTGGTTCTCTAATGAATGTATTTTAAAACAGATTTGACAAACATGCCATCTGTATTAATTCCTGTTGCTTCTGTAACAAATTACCACAAACTTGGTGGCTTAAGACAACAACAAAAAAATTTATTTTCTTACAGTTTTGAAGACCAGAATCCAAAATCATTTTCACTGGGCTAAAGTCAAGGTGTCAGCAGGACTGTTTCCTTCTGGAGTTTCTGAGAGGAGAATCTGTTTCTTTGCCTTTTTCAGCATCAGGTGGCCGCCTGCATTTCTCAGTTTGGGCCCCTTGCTCCATCTTCATATGCATTACTCCAGTCTCTGCTTCCACTGTCACATCGCCTTTTCCTCCTCTGTAATCAAGTCTCCCTCTGCCTCCCTCTTGTAAGGACACTTGTGATTACATTTAGGGCCCACCTGGATAATCCAGGATAATTCCCCATTTCTAGATCCTTTGACTTAATCACATCAGCAAAGTCCTTCTTGGGGTAGCATTCACAAGTTCCAGGGATTAGGACATGGACATCTTTGGGGACCATTACTCAATTTACCACACCATCTTTAATTCCACAAATATTTATTGAGTGGCATTATGCAAGTTAAACAGCTCTTCACAAGGGACTATGAAGTTAAACAAAACAAAGCAGGCAAATAATGTCCTTTGAAAGGAAATGTTCTTAGTACAGAACAGCGCTTAGTTAGACATGCTCTGCTCACGCCTGGAGGCTCTCACTGACATCTAAACTCTTCCCTCCACAGGTTGCCTTGGATTCAGTGACCTGTATTTGGGGAATCAAAGTGGAAAGAACAGAAATGTGGGTAGGAAATTAACTGGGAAGAATAGTATGATAAAGGAAAATATTTGGTTTAACGTAAAATTTTTCATTTGAAAAGTTATTTTTATTGAGTATTAATTATGGCCATATTAGCATAAATTTGGAAAAAGAGAAAAAAATTACCTAATATCTCATAGCCCTAACAACCCCTGCAGCATTTGGGCAAATTACTCTCATGTTTTTTTCTCTATGCATCTAAAAATTTTTTTAGATAAAACTCACATAAAATTTACCACTTTAACCATTTAAAAGTGTGTTTTTAGTATATTTACAAAGCAGCACAACCATCACTACTATCTAATTTCAAAACATTTTCATTACTCCCCAAAGAAAGCCTGTACTCACCAAGTGGGAAACCCCCATCTACCCCTCAGTGCTCGGGCCCCTGGCAGCCATTGCTTCAGTTTCTGTCTCAATGGATTTGCCTGTTCTGGACATTTCACATAAACAGAATCATATGACATATGGCCTTTTGCGTCTGTCTTCTTTTCACTGAGCATGATGTTTTCAAAGTTCAGCCATGGTGTAGCATGAATCAGCACTTCATTACTGCTCATGGCCGAATAATATTCCATTGTATGGCTATACCACAATTTGTTTATCTGTTCATCAGTTGGTAGACATTTGGGTTGTTTCCACTTTTTGGCTATTATGAATAATGCTACAATGAACATTGATTTGCAATTTTTGTGTGTGAATGTGTTTTCAGTTCTCTTGGGTTCATACCTAGGAGTGAAATTATTGGGTCATATGGTAACTATATTTAACTTTTTGAGGAACTGCTAAAAGGTTTTCCATATATACATTTCTCATAGTTATAATCAGGGTAAAAAGACAAGTTTATATATTTTATGCAAAGCATTAAGTATCATTCTTATTTGGTCAGTTCTACCCTTTTCAAAATCAATTCTTCTCTTTTATAAACTTAGATGAATTCCTCTTATCTTTGTTATTTAATAGTATAGCTCTTCAAGGCTATTTTTTTATAGTTCAAATTTAACAGTTGTGGTTTAGATTAAATCCTAAGTGGGAAAAATGAGCACAACTCATCAACACAAACTTTGCCGTGCTTGTGAAGAGAAAACCATAGCTCTACTGTAGCATCAGTAATAATACGAACCTGCATCTGAGCCATCAACATTTGAGATGCTCTTCCCCGCTTACCTTCTACCTCACAGGTCCGGGGACAGCACACTCTGTTAACCCAGAATTTGCTACTCAGCATGAGACAAGAGCAGAGAGAGTTGCATGTCTGTATGAAAGCCCTGGCTGCCACGCCACTGCTGCACACCTACACGCCTGTGTTCTTTCTTTTTCAGTAAGGATGTGAGGCTGCCGGCTGGGCTTCAGCAGTCACTGGCTGTGGAAGCTGAAGCTCAAAGACAGGCCAAAGTGCGGGTGAGCCAGCACTGAGCACTCTTATCTTCCCACCGAAACTGCCCTTTGAGGAGCACCAGAGAATCCAAAAGAAGGCCTGCTCATGGGGAACATTTCCCCTTTGCTTCTTTACCTTTTATTCAGCCAGGCACAGGGCAGAATCTGGTGCATGCCCCTACCACTCTACTAAACTACTCTCTTAAAGTGTGTTAATAGCTTCCTAACCGACTAATGCAAGATCTCTCCTTCTCTCTGAAGCTACTGATAACAGTGACCACCTCCTCCTTGGCCCTTGCCTTCACTCCCTCTCCTTAAAGACATGTCTTCTGCAAACATCATCCCATCCCTCTTCTCTAGTGCTGGCATCTTTCCCTGAATAATAATCTCAGTCATCTATCACCTCTAGGTTCATGACTTCTAGGTCAGCCCAGAACTATATCCCTAGCTCAGTGCAGGTTTTAGAGGAAAAACCATGATCAGGTCCCAATCCCCTCAATGCCAGAGCCAAGAGAAGGCTGCGCTACTCAGAGCCTCTACTCAGGCATGTCAGTGAGAAACAAAGGTCTGGCTGCCAGCAGCTTCTCCTAATTGAGGTATGGATGGGTGGGGGTTGGGAAGAGGAAAATGAGGAATCAAGGGAGGCAGATTTCTCTCAAAGAACAGAGAGTAGGTAAGGAAAAAATCCTAATCATTTAAGAGGATCAATAACTTTGGGGCAATGAGGGGAGATTGGGAAGAGGGAAGGGAGAAAGGTGGTCCCTTGGGAAGAGTTACTTTTAGATCTCTGAGCCTAGCCCTCAAGGGTTTGCCTACTTTCAGGTGGCATTTCGGTGATGATCCTGGCACATTCTCTCCTGACATGTTTGCCCATTCATTTTGCCCACGTTGGGAGTCACCCTTTCTTAATTCCATGCCTTTGCCTGGAATGCTGGCCAACTTTTTCTCTATATTGACAAAATCTTACTAATCCTCCAAGGCCCACCAGGTATTAATAAGTCCCCTTCATTTATGGCCCTTAACAACTTCTACCTTAAATTACAATTAATAGTTTAATCTGTCTCCCTACCTCAAGATCTTTCAGAAAAAAGGCAGAACCTGTTCTGTGCTCAACAATGCCTGCCACATACTAGATGCTCAGTGCTTATTTGCTGAGTCACATTGAATAGTGATTAAGCCCTTCATGGAATGAAGAACGATGACTTTCCTTTTCTCCACATCTGTTTTCTAGATGATTGCTGCAGAAGGGGAAAAGGCTGCCTCAGAGTCCCTGAGGATGGCAGCTGAGATTCTATCAGGCACCCCAGCAGCTGTTCAGCTTCGATACCTCCACACCCTTCAGTCTTTGTCCACAGAGAAACCTTCCACTGTGGTTTTACCCCTGCCATTTGACCTGCTAAATTTCTTGTCTTCTCCCAGCAATAGAACTCAGGGAAGCCTCCCCTTCCCAAATACTTCCAAACACGTTGAGCCACTAAATCCTAAAAAGAAAGACTCTCCCATGTTATAGGGGGGATGGGGCAAAGGATAATATGAGTGTAAAGGTGTCTGCCATATAAAAGCCACATTCCTGAGTGAAGTCCTCTGTCCTCACTTCCTGCCCTTCCTGTGGTTGCCAGCCACAGGGAATGCGTGAAGTCACAATGCAGCAACATACGTGAGAGGACAGTCAGATGACGTAAAGACAGAGAAGCCATGTAACAAGTTTACATGGACCATCTAATCAGAGCAATTATGAGAAAGAGCTTTAGTCAACATTTTACTTTGGAAAGGATTTTGAGTCTAGATGTGGTTAAATTTTGACTTCTGAAGAATTTAGTTCAAATGGCCTTTTTACTATATGGCCACGACCCTTAGGCAAGGTCTTTGCAGCTCCCATAGCCCTTACTATGGGCTCCTTTCCTTGGCTTGTCACACTCTATTATAATCCTGTGCTTAGGAAGCAGGCCGCTGGCCAGGTGCAGTGGCTCACGCCTGTAATCCTAGCACTCTGGGAGGCCAAGGCAGGAGGATCGTTTGAGCTCAGGAGTTTGAGACCAGCCTGAGCAAGAGCTAGACCCCTAAAAATAGAAAGAAATTAGCTGGACAACTAAAAATATATATATATGTGTATATATATATATATATATATATATAAACATTAGCCGGGCATGGTGGCACATGCCTGTAGTCCCAGCTACTTGGGAGGCTGAGGCAGGAGGATCACTTGAGCCCAGGAGTTTGAGGTTGCTGAGAGCTAGGCTGATGCCATGGTACTCTAGCCCGGGCAACACAGTGAGACTCTGTCTCAAAAAAAAAAAAAAAAAGAAGCAGGCTTCTTTCCAACTACACTATACTACCAATTCTTCAAAGGTACGCCCTAGTCATTTGTCTCCCACCACACTCATTCCTTTTGTTCCACCTATATTCTCATGCCAACCCTGATAGTTACACCATAGTGACACTAAAATGATCCTGAGTGAATGGAAGGAAAAAGACATGTACTCAGGTAATTTACTCCTAATTAAAGAATTTAAAAGGAATTCTTTTTATGGAAACTTCTTTTTTTAAATAAAGAAATAAAAGGACAAAACATTTATCTGATACACGTTGCTTAAAATCTAACAAGAATTACTGTAAAAAGAAAGCTAAGAGTAATGTATTTTCAATATAGAATTTACCAACTTGCTTATTTCTTCAAACAGTAACACCACTATGTAATCTATACATGCCCTGATGTATTCTTTTTCTTGTACATTTATTAATATAAATGCATTCCTGTAAGACTTATTGCCATTAATTTGCCTTATACTATTAAAAATGCATATCTAAAGAAAAAATAAGCCAAGTAAATAAAAAAGCATATCTAAGTTTACAGAAAATTCTCTATAAACTTAAAAAAAATCATAAAACATTACTAACATTACTAAAATATGACTAAAATAATCTTAGCAAAATGCTACTTGTCATGGAATTTCCATGTTGCCAGCACAGAGAGAGATGGTAGTTACTTACCCAAGTGCCTCACTATTTGATTCTCTCCCCGTCAAACTGCCTCTGTACTCCTCATGTTATCTGACATTATTATTTCATATTGGAGATGTGTTCCTGCTATCCACAGTGGGAACTTAAAACATTTTCCATAAAAACACCCATATAGGATTTTTATTTATGAATGTTAGCCCATAAAACTCTGCTGAACACGATTTCAATGAGAAAATGCAACTGAGCTCCTGGCAATGAACCTAGGAACTTTTGTAGCATTTTGTCTGTTGAAGACATTGTTTCCCACTATGTTTAAGTAACAAGGCCCAAGATATGCATGCTTTGCCTATCCTATTATCTCTCTCAGTCACCTCAACATTCCTTCTCTTTGCCATCCCTCTAAAAAAAAAAAAGGAAAAAAATCACTACCATTATCTAGTGAAATGATGCCAATCTCAGGGTCATCTCTGTCATATGTCTCTAGGCCACCTCCTTACCTCTATCCACAGCTGGGAAACCCACACAATCTGGGCTGGTCATAAGCTATTCTTAGCCCAAACTTGTTATGTCCTCGGACTGTAGTCAAGCAATGGATCTTCCCAAGTTCATGCAAGACTATCAGATAATTTTAAAAACCTACATTTTCCTATAACCATGCCATATTCATTTATTGATATAACAATCTACTTATAAGGTTACTATATATTGAGATAACTTTCAGTTTTGTTTCAAAAGGCCATTTCATCCAGTTCTGAAAAATATTTCCATATCTTATTAAAAGAAAAATCTTCTCAGTCCCTTTTCCTAAGGACCATATTCGTTTATGGGGGTGTGAGAGTGCTGACACCCATACATTGAGTAGCCTCTGCTGGAGGCAATGGGAGATTCTGAAGCAGAGGAACCGGCAAAGCTCTAAACAGGGCAGAAGTGCCAAAATATGAAATGTGGAATCTGAAAGGCTGTTGTATCCAAGTAAGCCTAAGGCAGGTAATAAAATCTGCCAGACCCAGGAGCATGGTGTCAGAAAGAGGAAAGCAAACATTGATGAAGCAGCAATAGATAGGATGTGGGCTGGGGAACTCATGGGTGATTTCCTAGAAAGTCTAATCTGTTAGGGTTTGCAGCTTACTTTATGGACCAGCCAGGGTATGGTCATAGATGGTTCAGCCCATTCAAGGTGCCAGTGGCAATTAGAACATTACTGAAGTGGGAAGTATTTCTCATCACCACTGTGTTGGCCCATACCTGTCCCAGCGTTATTGGCAAATGGAGTTAAGATGGCATCAAGTGTTGCTGATCACTTTTTATACCATATATAATGGTTCCCTGATTTCAGGTTAGCAAATTTTGGCATGAGTAATGAAGAAGGAGATAGTCATGTTGAGTCAGGAATAACAGAAGCCAGAAATAGAACAGCTGGCAGTGAATGCCAGGTAATAATGGCTTTTATGAGTCTTTGTAGTTCCTTAGAACACAGTTCTTTTTGTCAAAGTCAGATTTCACTAATATATCTGGGGAGCACCTATGGCATCTCCCACTGGGGTTGATCTTCTCTGATGTCTGGTACTGGTCAATATTTAAATTTCTCACTGGCATGCTAGAAAGCACCTTTCAGGTCTGTTTGAGTGGCCTGTGGTGTTTCTCAAGTTAACCAGTTGTTGGGGTGGGTGGGCTTGATGGGAGAGAAATAATAAATAACAGGGATGAGTTGCTATGAAACTGTTCTGGGTGAAAAGGTATAGTGAGGAGTCAAAGGCAAGTTCTTCAGAGACTAGCTAGGTGAGTTGACAGTGCTGTCTGCAGGTCTCAGCAGCAGAAGTCTTCTCTTGAGCCCCAGGTGCTGCATTCCAACTGATTGCTGATCTTGAAGTGATGGGTGAACGACAAGCTAGACAGTACAAATCCAAAACT
Organism: Lepilemur ruficaudatus; assembly: GCA_963574885.1. Classification (NCBI taxonomy): domain Eukaryota; kingdom Metazoa; phylum Chordata; class Mammalia; order Primates; family Lepilemuridae; genus Lepilemur; species Lepilemur ruficaudatus. Next base: position 2,560 of record CAUYRT010063607.1, on the reverse strand, counting down.
ACGATATGTTGTGGGGAATGTTTTTTCTGGTATTTAATATTAATAGAGTGGCAGTAAGCTGATAAAGGAGAATAAGAAGTTCCAATTTGGTGTTGGAGTCCACCATGACCAAAATGACATGGTCATGAGAGTGGGACAAGTCTATGGCACATTCCATGACAATGGCATTCTGGGGCATTTGGGGGTTGACAGTGATGTAATAACCCTTTGATCAGTCTAGACTTGTATTTATTTTGCAGGCAGATGACTTGAGTACTGGTGGATTGCAGGTTGCTGGACTCAAAATCACCAGAAAGGTGCCCTAAGGAGGCTCTGAAGGCCCTCTTTGGAATTTCAAGGGCCACCCTAGCTCACCAGTAGTATCAGGGAAGAGCTGGGGCTCCTGCAGTTTGGAGTCCCCTACCTGGAAGGCTCAGTAGGTCATTGCTCCTGGCCACTACAATGTTCTTTGTCAGAGGGTCTACTGGGACTATAAGGGTTTCAATGTCCTCTAAAATTCTGGCTTTCGTGTCAGTGCATTTGATCAGTAGTTGAGCTAAACATTAAGTAGAGGATGTGGAAGTCAAGTCCTTTGAAAGAGGGATCATCAGCTATACTTCCAGCTTTTGCTGAGCTTGGAGAGGCATTACAGCACCGTAGCTAGGAACTTTGGGCTCTGCTGTCAGACATCCTAGATTTGATTCAGGTTCTATCTCTCACTAGCTGTTTAACCTAGGACATGCTAGTAATCCTGAATATAAATAGGGATAAAAGTAGAACCCACCTCACAGAGTTGTGGTTAAATGAGGTAATGTGTGAGACATGCTTAGTGCAATGCTTACATAAGGTAAATGTTTAATAAATAATGGCTATTGCTATTATTCTGGTTTTACCCCAGTGGCAATAAATGACAGCAATCAGGCTGCATTCAAACAGGAGCCTGGCCCCCTCCAAACACTGCTTTCATACTTCAGAGGTAGCCCTGATGGCCAGGAGTGCCTGCTCCCAGGGTGGCGGCTCTAGGACTTAATCAGAACTTGCACATGTGGTCTCCTATGTTTGAATCCCACCGTGACCTTCCAAGCATTTGTTTCAAAGTGCACACCTGTTTGGGATCATAGTAGAGCAAAAGCAGGACAGAAGAGAAGAATTCTTCCTCTTGGTGGGCAATAGTTACAGCCCAGAACCATACAATCTCCTTCTTTCTTTTTTGCCTAGGTTTGACTATGTGGATGGCAGAGAAGAAAATGGGAAACATATTACTAAGAGTACCTTGTGAACTCCACGATCTGGGTTAGGAGTGGGAGTGGGAGTATCTTGCCTGCCAAATAGCCGTTTGCTTTGGCAAGACAGATCATGGGAACTGTTAATCTCATCTTCACACTTTGGAAAGTATCTTTCCTGTCTGGCCTGGAGGGAGCCTAAAGTGTGTCTCTGCCAGATCAGGTGCTCATGGGACTCAAACCCTGCAAATACAAGAGGATGCTCCAAACAAACCCAAGCCACTGCAGTCTTACAGGAGCCCTTTCACCAGACATTCAAGAACAGGAGCACTGTCCAGGCCAAATGCCACTGCTGTATACTGGAATTACTTAAGGAACTTCTGGAAGGCTGCCTTCCATTGGTCATATTCTTAGATGCACCATTTTAGACAAGTTGCATTTCTTGAAAATCTGTACTCTGCAGAGTTAATCTCGGAGGTTGGAAAGATTAGTGGACCTGTTTTAGCAATCCTGAATGGGAGATTGATTGCCTTGAGGCTGTGGTAGACCTGGCTAGAATGAGCTCTCCATCTTTCTGAGGCAGAGATGGAAGTCCTGATAAATTCTAGGCACTACTTCATAACAGTATACCTACAGAGTGTCTCAGCCTCAGCTTCACATAGCAAACATTTGTTTTATAGGTAAGCAGGGCTACAACAATTATATTACTAATTTTAGAGGAACTTCTCTGCTTCACATAGGAAGACACTTGCAGGTAGATGGGACACTTATTTGGAGTCTAGAAATGGGCAGGCCTGCAAACAGAATTTTCAGCAGTCTTTGAAAGTGAAATGCAGGATGTAGGTTCCCTAGACCATTGACTAACCACGGTCAAATCTGTGTGACCCGAAAGCAAACGGACAACCTATAGAATGGGAGAAAATTTTTGCACGCTACACAGCCGATAAGGGGCTGATAACTAGAATCTATTTAGAACTCAGGAAAATCAGCAAGAAAAAATCAAACAACCCTATCAAAAAGTAGGCTAAGAACATGAACAGAAACTTTTCAAAAGAAGGGAGAATAAAGGCCAACAAACATATGAAAAAATGCTCAACATCTCTAATCATCAGGGAAATGCAAATCAAAACCACAATGAGACATCACGTATCTCCAGTGAGAATGGCCTTTATCAAAAAGTCCCAAAACAATAAATGTTGGTGTGGATGTGGAGAGATAGGAACACTCCTACACTGCTGGTGGGACTGCAAACTAGTGCAACCCCTGTGGAAAGCAATTTGGAGATACCTGAAAGCGATACAAGTAGATCTACCATTTGATCCAGCAATCCCACTATTGGGCATCTACCCAAAAGAACA